>JAVRRP010000376.1:0-19492 GCA_036872775.1 Oleoguttula sp. CCFEE 5521 | reverse complement strand
TCTGACATTCTCCGCCTGCATCCCGCTCGCCCGATCTCTCTATCGCTTCGACTCGGAAACGAAAGTGAAAGATGTGTTTGACGTACCCTGTAATGCCATTAGTACGTTTGTACCGTCTCAGTATCACAGTCCTAAGCACTCACCAATGCGCACTGCATTTTGCATGCGGGCCAGCTTCTCGTGATCCATGATGGCGGTGAGGTGGAATGAAGCTTGCCGGATCGAAGCACTGTTGTATACGAAGAGAAAGAGGATATGACTGTCTCACTTTCTACGGCCGCAAGTTCATCGACAGCACGAGGAAGTAGTGCGGTCGGGTGTAGCAGTGCGGTTGGGTGTGTGAAGCTTGCGTCCATGAAGTCTTGGCACTGCTCGAATTTCTGCGAGCAACATAACAGTGCGCCTCGGACTTTAATGAGAGTTCCAACCTTTCCGCGCCATGATGAATACCTACGAATCACCAAACTACATGGCACGATGGACCGCCGTGTACCAGCTTGGTCACAGATTGCAAGCACGTCGCGAACCACCGCAGCTTCTGACCATGCTCGACTGAAGTCTGTTCATGAAGTACGCGGACATTGCGTGACGAAAGAGGTCAGACTTGTAAGACGGAGTTTCAGAAGTACGCAGCAGTCTATCGTCCTCGATCGAAGCCTTGCACGACCATTATACATGTACATGTACTCATCAATCGTAGCGCATACATTGCTAACCCAACCAATGCTTCATTGACTTGAAGCAATCAAGACCTGCCGCGTTCCTCACCCGACAGACGGACTCATTATCCTACGGCACCACCAAAGTCAGTCCCGTAATCTCACGCGAGCAATACGCTGCATTCTCACTCACGCGCCGAATGATTGACTACCACCGTCATCTCCAGACTTCTGACCACGCAGCAGCTGCGCTTCATTCTTCTCAATCTGACGACGTCGACGTTTCTCGATCACCGTGTCCAAGGTCGACGGTTTGGTGACCGTCCTTGGGGGGTTCGTGGCACGACCGTGTTCGTCGTGTTCGTATACGGGCATGGACCCCGTGCAGCCCATGATCTGTGGTAGGCGAGATGTGTATGATGTGTTTGCTATTTGAGTGAGGTAGGGTTGGGCAGAGCGGCGCAGCATGCTAACTATTTGATCGTTCACGCGGTGCGCTTTCGGAATGAGGCGCAGTTTTGACTCTTTTGCTGCAGCATCTGGCGCAACTGGAAGCCGATGTGTAGGTGTCAAGTGACCGTTTCTTGGTGAATCAAAACGGAAACCTACGGTTACAGATTAAGTTCATCCGCAAAAGATCGCAAGGGATCAAGGCATTCACCAGACCTGGTGCATAGGTGCAGAGCAATGCAATCCTCAATCGAGATGATACAGGTTTATGGGTATATGCTGGCTAGCTACCACATGCACTTCGCGCAGAGCCGTAGGATCACCCGCTGCACGCCTTGTGGCCTCGTGCAAGCTGCGAAGGCTCGAGTGAGGATCCGAGTCTACATTTCTGCTTCTCCATCAGTCCGAACGCTACTATGCCATTGTACTAGCACCTTGAACGCTGGACCGATAACATGGTGTCTATGAGAGAGCGCAGACTTGCCAGCAGACCTTGGTCTCAAGACTGTAGACTTTCACAGATACGGTACCACAGCATGTTATTGCTGCAACTAGACTCATCGGAGCGTTGCCAGCGTTTCGGAAATCTGGAGAAGCGGAGGTACAAAGGTCTACATGTCGCAATGAGCGCGCAGACATCAATTGGATCGGCACCAGGCAATGAGATGTCTAGACTTTGTTCCCCATGTCTCTCGACAGATCTGTCCTCTCGGGTGCAGTGATCCAGCGATATTGGCACGACAGACTCCAGTAGATCACTCTCACCCTACAGTCACCGCCCTCCCTCCTCCAAATTTGCCCTCCGGTCCCTCGAGCTGTGCCTCTAGCACTGCACATACACCATCTTCGACTGCTTTCCTCGCCTCAGGCAAGAGCTTCGCCAGCTCCTCAACAGTCCCAGCGACCCCAGTCCAGCACTTCCCTCCACTAGCCGCCTTCGCAATACCCGGATAATCAGGCGTAGGCGCGAAGCTGATGTTCAAATCCTCGTTCGTAGCCTTCGATCCCGCGCCATCGGGGTGGACTAACAGGAGTGACTTTCGAGGGGCATTCCAGCCTACGATTGAAGTCAAATCAGCCATTGTCAAACCCTAGACATCATGCAGGACGGAAGACTCACCCTTGTTGTTCAGCACTATCGTGAGCACAGGTATCCCATACCTCTGCGCAATCCAATACACACTCCCCGGCACACTAAACAAATACGTCCCGTCGCCCACCACCTGACAAACAAACTTACCCTTCCCCTTCCCGCCAGCCTGCACATCACTAGCCAGCTTAATCCCCAGCGCGCCGCCGCCAGACCACCCCAACCCGCCGCCGCCACAGTTGATCCAGCTTCCTGGCAGCGTAGCTTGTATCTGATCCGCAACGAAAGCCGTGTTGGTGACAGCTTCGACAGCCCAGATGGTGTCCTGGGGTAGCGCTTTGCGTAATTCGGACATGAGGTAGGAGCAAGCGAAAGTCCCGTCATCGCCAGGCTTGGCTTGGGACTTGATGAGCTCGAGGCGCGCATTGTGCTTCTCTTGTAGCGCAGTCCAGCGCTCAGCGAAGACTTTCGACTCGATCTTTGCGCTAAGCTTGGATGTTATATAGGCCGTGATCTGCGTTATCGCCGTCTCAGCATCGGCTTTATACCGTGCTAAGGCGGGGATGTAGAAAACTGGCATCTGCTGTTTCAGCGGGTCGACGTCGATGTGGATGATCATCGCGGAGGCTTTGGGTTTGCATTGCGTAGGGATCCAGGGAACGTCTACGTCGAGACAGAGGATCACGTCGGCAGTCTTGATGCTTTCTTCGACGCCGTAGCGGAGGCCGAGCCAGGCTGGGTGGTTTGCTGGGAAGCACATGTCGCTGCCACCGGTGTCGAGTACGCGGAGTCCCTTGACGGCATTTGCGAGCTCTACGAGCGCCCCGACGGCAGCGTGATTCCGGCCCGAGTATCCAGTAATCAACAGCGGCTCCTCCGCCTCCACCAACATCTCCGCTATCGACTGCACCTGCTTCGAACTCAATCCTCCAAGCTCAATCGGCTTCCAATGCTCCTGCTCCAACTTATAAGGCTCGATATCCTCTTCCATAGCCTCCCTCGCGCCCAGCAGATATACCGGCCCCCTCGGCTCGCTCTTTGCAAAACTCAAAGCCCGATTCACAAGCTGCTTAACATTCCTCCCCCGTTTGATCTCCCCCGTGTACCGACAATACTGACTCACAATCTGCTTCTGATCCGGCACATCCTGGATCCAATGAATGTACTCCGTCCGACTGCCCCGATACTCGCCTTCAATCGTATATGGGCTCAGACCGGCGAAGATCAGCACCGGCGCGCGACCGCAGGAGGCGTTGTGGACCGCAGCGCCGAGACCTTGGGTCCCGACGTCTACGTGGACGATTACGCATTGCGGGGTGTTGGTAAGGCGGGCGTAACCGTCGGCCATGGAAAGGGCGACCATTTCGTTAGGGCAGGTTATGATTCGCGGGAAGGTGGAGGGGGTTTCCGTTTGGCCTTTAACTATGGCTTCGATGATGGAGGGGTGGTCGCTGCCGAGGTTTACGAAGACGTGGGTTATGCCAGCCTTGAAGGGGGTTGGTCAGTAGGGGTATCGGAGGGTGGGCGGAGGGAGGGTTGGCGGACCTCCCAGAGGGCTTCGAAGAAGGCGAAGGACGCTGTGTAGAGGCTGGGTCTCCATATCAGCAAGACATTAGAGAGATACTGGTTGAGATTACTCACGGCTTGCTGCCATTGGAAGTCCCATTGGTGCTCGCCATCTTGCTGCTGCTGTTACGCTGGCAAGCTATGCTACTAAGTGTCCTGACAAAAGTCGCTTGATGCCCTGAAGACGAGAGGTATTGGAGAGGTTTATGAAGCACGAATGAGAGAGTTGTCGAGTGATACTTGGCCTGGAAAGAAGACGCCTATTGCTGTAAAGTCGCGTGTCTATGCCGACGTAAGAACCGAAGCCGGGTGTCGTTCAGACGAAGAGCCGACATGTAGTCCCAGCTGGCGATGAACTGCCCCGTACCCCGCAGAGGTAAACGGACCCACCACCAATCGTGAGGGAACGGTTCCGCAGCCTGCAGTGGCTCGTGCACTGTAGTTGAAGACAATACGGGCCAGAAAGTAGGGGCGTCTGTTGCAGAAATGCATCAATATCATACATCATCCTAGTAATCAAACCGATCCGGCAGTATGACCGGCGCCGCCAGCGTCCAGCCGAACATCGCGTAACAAACCCAGGCGCTCACAATCTTGACCCAGCTTGCCCAGTATGTCCTGCCCACAGGCACAAAGTCATCATGCTCATATCTTCCCTTGTCAGAGCCGATGTTCTGCGTGAGCAATGTCGCGATCCATGCTGTTGCCAGCATGAAGATGATGTGGAACAACGCGTAGTTGTACTGCGTGTGGCTCTTCTCATCGTCGTTCTTGCTGTTCGGTGAGTCGTCGTCGTCGTCCGAGTCCTCGTCCAATGCGGATGCAGGTAGAGCGCCTGACTCGACGGCTCGGCGCAGGGCTTCGGCGCGCATGGCTTTGCGAGACTCGGGCTGCGTGGACACGAGGCCGTGGCCGCCATCTTCCTCGGCGTCGACTGGCGTATATGAGCCTCTGCTTCCACTGCTGCCAAGTGCTAAGCCAAGTGTTGCAGCGCGCGTCGTGGTGTAGGCGCAGGCGATGAAGGTGACCACAGCACCGATGATGATTGATGCCTTTCGTGTGCCGTTTGCGCGTACGAGTGGGTTGCAATGCTGGTCATCCGGCTCCATTGCCACTGCTGAGAGTGTGAGGTAGGTGCAGTAGATGCCAACAGTCGCAGCTTGGGCAAGACCAGCGCGCGAATTCGACTCCTGAATCTTTGGATGGACTGACAGGACCGAAATGCCGATCAGGAGGGCCAAGTTGATCTGTGCATTGTCAGTATAACCAGCGCTCTTCCGAAGAAGAACTTCAACACATACCGAGATCGCCGCCTGATTCATGCTGCAATCCGACCGCGCAAAGAAGATGTAAATCAGCACAGTCATCGCGATGCTCCCCATGTACATCGACAGCGTGCTCCCAATGAGCAAGCCCCTCCATAAACCCGAGTCTGTATCCTCAATCTTCTCAATGCAGAACTCTGCCCAAGTATGTGCCAGGTCGACAAGTAGCACCAATCCCAACAGCAAGAACAGGACAGCTCCCACAAGCGCCACATAATTCCCCCAAACCTCGAAGAAACGGTTCGGGATCAAGAAGCTGACAACAATCAAACCCAACCAGGCGATGATCTTCGGCCCCCAGAACCCATTCTGAATTCCCGCCCTCTTATCCTTACTACTGTTAACCCCCACCAACATAACCGCCAAAATCGCATGAAACAGCCCCAGCGCGAAGTTGACGCGATGCACGGCTGCGAAACCAAAGCACGCTTCGTTGCCGCATTGCACAGTAACATAGTCGAGCAGGACCCCTTGCAGTTTGCGGACCGCCCAGTCGGTAAGCATGAGCCAGGAGAGGATTGAATTGAGGAGCAGGATCAGGGCGTAGGCGATGCGAGTGGCGATGGAGTTTGAGCATTTGCCGCAGGCGCTGCAGACGGCGCTGCAGGTCGCGGCACCGCAGCAGGAGGCGGCGAAGGTGAGGAGGGTGCCGACGCTGGGGATTGCCAGGAGGGGGAGGGAGAGGAGGGCGCCCATGATTGCTGCGTCTTATGCTTGGATTGGTTGGAGATGTGTAAATCTGGACTTGTACCAGGCGGCGATGTTGAAGATGGAGCGCCGTAGGTACAAAGCGTAGGCAGGCGCGAGCGAGGTACCCTAACCCTACATCGTCATCTTGCGACGTCGGCACTGAGATGCCGACATGCAGTCAATGGACTTCCTATCATGGACATCACCTCAATCGCAAATCGCGCTGGCGCCGGTGTGCTCGAGGTCGCGTCTCTCGAGTCGCATACTTCCTCTCAACAACGCAATTGATCACTCAGGAAGCCATCTTCGCTGCGCCGGTCGCCGCGATCTCACCGTCCGCCGATAAGCCAGCCGCTCTCAACAGCCATTGGATCTCACCACTACTTCATGCTGGCATAGCCCTGAGATCATACCAGTACTTCCACACCTCCTACCCAGGGACTATCGACCTTCTCAACGGCAATCATGGCCCACCCTCCACCTTCCCCCATCCCCCACCGCAACGCCCGCATCCTCTCCGTCATAGCAGCGACCCTCATAGCCCTCGCCTGCGGCACAAACTATGGCTTCAGCGCCTGGGCGCCCCAATTTGCCACAACCCTCTCCCTCTCCGCAACCCAAATAAACCTCATCGGCAACGCCGGAAACCTGGGCATGTACGCCGTTGGAATTCCTTCTGGCATACTGATAGACACCCACGGTCCGCGCTGGGGTGTGCTGCTCGGGACTGTGTGTCTCGGCAGCGGCTACTGGCTGTTGAAGCGGGCTTATGATGCTGCAGGGGAGGGCTACGGCATGGTGGGGCTGTGTGCTATGGGCTTTTTGACTGGCGTGGGCAGTTGCAGCGCGTTCAGTGCGAGTATCAAGGTTTGTGCTACGAATTGGCCACGGCATCGGGGGACTGCTACGGCGTTTCCGTTGAGTGGGTTTGGGCTGAGCGCTTTTCTGTTTACGGCTGTAAGTCGGGTTGCGTTTCCGGATGATACGAGTGGGTTGTTGTTACTGCTTGGGACGGGGACGTTCGTTATGACTGGGACTGGGATGGTGTTTTTGAGGATGTTCCCACAGAGTGCAGTGCTCGAAGAGGGGGAGCGAGAGAGCCATAAGAGGAGTGACAGCAATGAGATGCGACGTTCACGGAGCGGGGAGAGCGCGAGGCATCTTATACACGATGACGGTAAGTCTCCTTGCTTATGCTACCGAGTTGCCGCATTCTCACAGTCTTAACAGACCCAACGACCGAAACATCCTCGCTAGTCTCTACGCCCACCGACTCCCTCTCCTCCAAGCCATCTCCGCATCATCACGCCCACCACCCCAACATCACGGGCCTCGCCCTCCTGCACTCGCCCTCCTTCTACCTCCTCTTCATAACCCTCGGTCTTCTCTCCGGCGTAGGTCTAATGACAATAAACAACATCGGCAACACCGCCAAAGCCCTCTGGCACCACACCGACCCTTCAACACCAAGCTCGTTCATCCAGCAACGCCAGCTGATGCACGTTGCCATCATCTCGGTTTTCTCGTTCCTAGGCAGATTGGGAAGTGGAATCGGAAGCGACTACCTCGTTCACCACGACGCGAGTCGCTTCTGGACGCTAGTAGCCTCCGCAGGCATCTTCACTTCCGCGCAAGTCGTGGGCCTGACGCTAAGCAACCCGAATCATCTCTTCCTCCTCTCAGCGCTCACGGGTCTAGCCTACGGCGCGCTCTTCGGCGTCTTCCCTGCTCTAGTCGCGGACGCTTTCGGACCGACGGGTATGGGCATCAATTGGGGCGCTATGACTATGGCTCCCGTTATCACGGGGAACATCTACAACCTTGCCTACGGCCGCATACTCGACAGCCACAGTGTCATTCATGAGGGCGGTGATGGCAAGGATCGAGAGCAGATCTGCGATTTGGGGAGGGAGTGCTATGCGAGTGCGTACTGGCTTACGCTGGCTAGCAGTATTGTCGGCGTGGCATGGAGTCTGTGGTGCATACGGCGGGAGAAGGTGTTGCGTACACGACGTGCTGTCGAAGGGCGGGAACGGGAAGCGTAGAGCATGTCGTTACCAGCTGGCTTTTGGCGAGCTGTTCATAGATCTATAAATCCTACCACTTCGCCTCTGGCTTCGCGAGGAAGGTATTCAGCACTTTCACGTTCTTCTCCAGCGCCGTCAGCCAGTCGTCTAGCTCCTTGCTCACTCTCGTCTGGTCGTCTCCGAGCTTAGCGTAGAAGTCTTTCCGGTAGGGCGTGGCGCTCATGGCTGCCGAGAAGATGGGCTTGACGAACATGCTGTGATGAGGCTTGAGAGTGTGGGTGTACGACTCCCGGAACGACGCCGCGAGCTCGGATGAAGGGTTCGAGGTGTTGTGTCGTAATGCCTGAGCCGTGAAGTCTAGGCCGCTGTTTCTGGAGTCAGCACTTGCTCTGACTATCTCCTTGACATGGAGAGGAGGCAGGCTAGCTCACCGTACAAGCCACACCAACCCCTCCGTCGCCGTATGGCTCTTCTTCTCCCGCAACTCAGTCTTCACAAGCCCTTGTAGCGTCTCGCTCTCCAATGGTGACACTAATTGCCGGTCGCGGATCTTCTTGATGTTGCCGTTCATATCTGACTTCACAGGCTTGAAAGCTGCTGATCCCAAGACATCGAAGAGCGCTGTGAGTGCTTCTGCTGCCTCGAGAAAGGGACCGGTGGGGATTTGGGGATCGGAGGAGGGTTCGAGGGGGATTGAGGCGAAGGATTTGCGGTTGTCGAAGAAGGTGCCGCCGGGGGGGTAGGCTGCGGCCATGGCTGTGAAGGGTGGTAGTGGGGCGAAGGGTATATGGGGATGAGGTTGAGCTAGGAATCAGGGTGAAGCTGGAGAAGATATTCGGTGTCAGGGTGGTGTGAAATTGTCTCCTGTGAGCTCCTTGATCGAATGTAACTCGAGGGTAAGGTCACGCCGAATGCCTCTCATGTGTTGGTGGGGCAGGAACAAGGGACCCCGACGTCAATGTGTACGGTCGGCCAAATGTTGCAACGCGCCGACGCGCATGAGCTCCATCTCGGGTCAACTTTTGTCACGTACAGCTACATGTAACATCACACATATACCACAATGCTCGTCTCCCTCACCGTCGGCAAAGTCGACGCCGGCGTCGCAGTCCTCCTGACAGAAGACAAACGCCTTGTACCTTCCTCCCCTCAGCCCCACTCAATACCCCCTCCTAACCCCCTTTCAGATCGAATTCCCCTCCATCCTCCTCCCCCCCGACATCCACTCCGGCAGCATAGTAGACATAGACGTCTCGCGCAACCTCCCCGCCGAAACCGCTGCCGCCCGCTACTTCTCCACTCTACAATCCGAGATCCTGCAAACTTTCGGCTCTCGCTCCCCCTCAGCCCCTATCTTGCGCTGCCGAAACGCGACTCAGACTTCCGTAGTCCTCGAATGGGATCCCTTGGACTTAGCTACCGCTGAACTGCGGAGTCTGAGTCTATACCGCAATGGGAGCAAAGCGGGCGCGATTCCCAGGGACAAGCTGAGTACGAAAATCTCAGGGCTCGCCTTGGACACGGAGTATACATTTCATCTTGTGCTGCGGACGAGCGCGGGGGTGTATAGTAGTGAGAGGTTGGTTGTGAAGACGCACACGATGACGAATCTCACTGGTATTACGGTTACGCCGGGTGTCATGCCGGGCCAGCTTCGCGATTCCCTGGCGGAGACAGTGAACCGCATCGGCGCCAAGCTTATCGACTCCGTGCGCATCGACACCACGCACTTTGTCTGCACGGAGCCGAGAGGCGCGGCTTGGGAAAAGGCCGTGGAATTGAACGTCCCTGTCGTGGTGCCGGACTGGCTGAAGGGGTGCGAACGGGAGGGCAGGTTGGTGGGCGTACGGGGTTATTATTTGGACGCGGACCCGAAGTTACGACAGATTGGGACGAGTCAGCTGCAGCAGCAGCGGAGTAGTGTGGCTGTGGCGTCGACGCCGAGTATAGAGCACACGCCGCCGACGCCGGAGCGGGCCACGAGGAGTGAGAGGACGGAGATTGAGAGGCCAGTTGTGCCGATGAAGGAAGAAGAGGAAGAGGAAGAGGATGAGAAGGGTAGTAGTGAAGAGCCGGGTGGTGCCAGGGATGGCTATTCGATAGCGGGAACTACCGCTGTTGAGACGCAGGACGATGACGAGGAGGAGGATGAGGATGAAAGTGAGGATAGGGATCAGGATCAGGATGGCGAGTCCGACGATACCGAAAAGGCCATCAGGCAAGGCAAGCGGAGTGCTGCCAGCGAGTCTGTGAACGGCGCACCGGAAGAGGACGTCACCACTGATGCTGAGGCCGAGCGACTTGCTGAGGAGGACGGCAAAGGCGAGTTCGACGACGTGGCATTGTAGCATGCTGAACCTTCCTATTCTTGCACAATAGGAGCGAGCGATTGCGATCGCCGTACATTGTTGAGAGACCAGCGTGCGAAGCTATAGACTCCATCCTCCTCTTCTCCCCCCATCTGAATGAACCCGTGCTCCTATGAACGCACCTGCGACAATGAGTCTGTCCCTGGATCTTAGGGAGAGGACCCAGACTGGTCCCAACTGTCTTTGCGCTGGATTCCGGCTTGCACAGACACGGTGAATATTGGCACTCACTGCAGAGGGCAAAATGATGCAAGCACGGGACCGTTCAGACTGCGAGAAGCTAAGGTATGGCCACGATCTCTGCCATGCAATACCGTGTATCATTTTGTGCATGAAGCCGGTGCATAGCCGAGAGTAAGATCAAAGGTACCCTCCGTGGCGGGAACGAGTCGCTAAGGTCTCTCTACATCTCATGGCAGATCACATCAGCCTGTCGATATACCACTGAGAGCCACAGACCAATATGCGCCCTCACCTGAAGGCTACCCACTCCTCGTTTGAGTACATGTAGGCACAGATAGGAAGTATCACAGACTTCTCGGAAACTTTTGAAAGCGAGCAGGCATAAAGCAACAAAAGGGACTCTCACACCGTACCCTCTACCGCCCAATGCAGTCTATCCTAGAATCTAGCAAGCCAATTGACAGCCGAAAGTTCTGAAGGGGGTCCAAAGCGTGCACGACAGCCTCCCACCAACGCCTTGCTCGCTAAATCGTTCGAAGACACCCGCACCAAAGTGTCAAACCACACACATCAACAGTCCCATGCGGTCCAAGGCCCCGCTGCTCTCTCACTTTCAATCCACAATCCAGTCGTATAGTCGTATGCTCGCCTTTCTCCCCATGCGCTCAACCAAGCAGTACTGCAAATTGTCAGCCTTCATCCTAAAACCACTTCCACGACGACCAGGACAGTGAACTTACTCTCCCAGCCCCAATCCCAGCAGACCCCAACCCAATGGAGATGGCCCCTAACAGTATACGCCGGCTCCATGCCCCCAATATTCTGCACGTATCTCGGCCGTGGCGGAAAGCCGTTCTTCGCCACCCTGCCCAAGCCCCCCGGCGGACTGCCTCCACCCTCATCGTCAAAGCCCTCAACCCACGTGTACACCATGCCTTTCCTGCCTGGATCAGCCTCTTCGAAGCCACCACGGGTCCTTTTGAGCGGCTCGCCGTGCCTCCGTACCGGGCTCAGCTGGGCAGTCTCGACGAGCCTGTTGCGGGAGCTGGGCGATTGCACGCGATATGCATCTTTCCTTCGCCACACCTCTTCGGTCACGATGGCGGCTTTGTCTGCCGCGCCGGTGCGTTTACGTGCAGATATTGCGGCCCAGCGGCCTCGGACAAATTCGCGGTCCTCAGGCTCAGCGGCTTCGCATCCGGCTATGAAGAGCGGATAGAGGTGGACTACCGTGGTGCGGGACGTCAATGGGACAGTGGCGAGATATGAAAGGGACTTCTGGGACAACTCTTCGGCCGTGGGTGAGGGAAGCTCGGGGACAGCGCGGTGGAGGTGTAAGAGAGTAGCCCAACGGTAGGCTTCGGCCGTTTGGATCGAGTGCTGAACTGGACTGGTCGAGTCCTCGGGTGGCTCGATGAACGACGGCGGCTGCCACATCTCCAGTGCGGATTTGAGCTCGTTAGCTATGGCTATGATGCTTGGCGAGGTTGTCGTTGAGCGACAAATCCGTTTCACCAAGTTTGCGACGCGGCCGATGAGCGGAAAGAGGGTATTCGAACAGCCCATTAGTGGGTCTATGCGGGCGTCGATGCCGATCCCGAAATCTATGCCGAAGCCTGGGGGAGCGAAAGGAGCGCCCATGACTAGGTCCGGGGGCTCGGAGGAGAAGAGGAAGGTGTTGTCGAAGTCGTTTGAGTAGTCACTGTCGACTGAGGTGAGGCGGGCGATGACGTCCATATAGACCCAGGCGTTGACGAGAAATTTGAGTCTAGCTAGTTCGACGCCAGTGAGAGGGTTTGTCTGGTGTTCCGCGAGGGTGCGCTTGACGAGTACTTGGGCGCCTTTGATGTGAGAGTTGCCCGTGGCGGTGTGTTGGTCCCAGGACTCGGTGAAGCCAAGGGCTAGTGCAGTGGCAATCGCTTTCTGGTCCGTCATACTTCGATCACGGATGCCTTCTTGAATGTAGACAAAGGACTTGTCCTTGTGTTCGTGACCTACGACGCGGAGCGACGGCACATCAGACGCGGAGTGGAACGCAGTCATCGCGAGTAACGCGTGCAATAGTGCTGGCGAGTCTTGTGCAAGTGGCCACATGAGAGTGCGCCAAGGATTTTCGTTTGGCCCGTCCATGACCGACAATATACCACACGTAAGCTTGTCAAATCGTATGCTCAGCATCTCCATACTATCCTCAGGGAGGTACGGTTGATCATAGAGGTAGCTGTCGGCACCGCCCCATGTTCTGAGTCTGGTGTCGACGGTGGTGTCGGATGATCGAGATGGCGGCGGGGTAGTGTAGCGATTCTGCCATATGAGCTGCACTTCTTCGGCGGACCGCGACAGCGCAGTAGCATCGCCGGGTGGTTCTTGCTGATCGGAGATGTCGTCAAAGATCGAGTTCTGGCCTAGCAAAGGTGACAATGGGAGCTGGAAGTCCTCAGGCATGCTAAAGGAAATGTAGTCCGCTTGAGTGCCAAGAGTCCGGGGAGTGAACGGGTGTAGCAGATCAGTCAGCGTAGGCGAGGCGCCGAGGAACGGACCAAGAGTGCCAGCTGTCGGGGTGGTCGGCAAGGTGCCCTGCTCACGTGCCTGCGCAATCTGTGTGCTTATCCCAGATATCGGCACACTCTTGGACTCGAGCGATAAGGGCGATAGTGGCCGATTCGCTGGCGTTGGAGTTCTTGCGACTTCGGCGATAGGAGAAAGCTGCTCATCTCGAGACGGCGGCCCAGATCCTTGCTCAGCGGGCAGATGCAAGTCTGCGAGTTTGACTGAGGTCCCTTCCACAGAGCAGGTGCGGGCATGGCTTGGAAGACTCGGTCGGGTCTGTATGGGCAACGCGACTGCCTCCTCTAACTCTGGTGGCGGTGACGCATTCTGTGACTTCAGACCTGACACCTGGCGTGGCGGTGATGCTGCACATGGGTTGTCAATACATGGTTTCTGAGCTCAGTGTTTGTCATGTGATCACTCACGCCGCTTCTGTCGATCCACTACAAGCTTGACATTCGTCTCCTCGAACGGTCGCCATTTGAAGTCCTTTCTGTACCCGCCGCACTCGACCTTGCGTTTTGCGCATTGCTGGCAGGTCGGTTTCTCTTCATCGCACTTCAGTCGCTTCGCTTTGCATGTTACGCAACCTGCGAACGACACCCATCAGCATTTGACTCGCGGCTTCACCCACAATTGCACGCAGACATTGTTGAAATGCCTCGTTTAGCGAGATTCATATGTACCATTACGGCTCTTCGACTGTTTCTGCTTGACCTCTCCGGTTGTGCTACTCCCGCTCTTCTGGAACGTTGCCTTCTTCGGTGCTGTGCCAGCCTTGCGTGCAAATTTGGATGCACGAGGTTGATCGTCTATTGGTGGTGCCGCCGATGCAATGGGAGGAGGGCTTTTCCTAAGGAAGACAGAAGGAGACGGAATGGAGATGTCGGCTTCTGCCATGTGGTGTTGCTATCATCCGCCTGTGATCGTGCGCAATCGCACCACAACAACGCAAACGACAGTGAGCCACACGCTTGACAAGTTTTGCAGTATTGGGTTAAGAATTAAGAATGGGTACTACTCGCCCTACGATGCGAGGCATCGGCTAGCGTAGAGTCTCATATCGCATGCCCCTCCCACCTTAAGCCAGACACGACAGCGTGGCGCGACCGGACAGCTATCTGGACCGCTGACAAGCGCTGAACCAAGCACTCAATCGCTGCGAATATCGCGGGTAATGTGGATGCGCCGCACGACAGGCGTCCCGGTGGCGACCAATGGTAATGCGGCGGTTGTGTAGCTCTGCTCATGCTGTGCTGCAGGAACGCCTCATGATGCTGTATCTAGCACGCGTTGAGTGCGGTATTTTCGGTGAAAGATAGGGCGGCTACGCGAGTGAACACAATCGTGCCGATCTCGGCCCTTGATGTAACCTTCAAGGGTAAAGATACCGATGAAGCGGGTGAGCCTTCTGTCATAACATGCATCTAGAGCGGGGGCATTATGTTGTAGTAGCGATCGTGTGGTTCCACAGCAGACGTTGCCGTTGCGGGGAGATGGCGCGTGGACAGAGTCAGATTCATGGTTGTCGCGAGAGGAGATGATAATTCGCAATGAGCATCCGGCCGGGACGGAGCGGAGGATCGTCACGGGCCGGTGCGCTTGCGTAAGCTCCTTTCGGAAGTTCATGTTCATCGCAGGAGAAGATGAAAGACGTTCATGACGCCTATCGCCCGCACATGGACGCGCTGCCCGCGATATAGCACCGCGTTCGGTTGCCATCGTCAGAACGAGATCGGGCGAAGATGGCAGACATCTGGTGAGATTGGCGACTCGATCGGCTCTATGACTATTGCTGACCCATCTGCAGCTTCCGTAGCTTCCCATGGGCTGACGCCAGCACTGGTCACCCGTGCCCGGGCAATCAGCGATGAGCATGCCAACCTCTCCTCAAGACTCGCGTCTGACTTCGATGTCTCTGCTGCCAAAAAGCTTGGGCAACTTGTTCGGACCTCGTCTGCTCTTAAGGAGTATGAAAAAGCCCAGTCTGCGTTCAGCGAGCTGCAAAGTCTACTCTCGTCTTCAGACCAGGAGCTGCGGCAGTTGGCAGAGGACGATGTCGAACCATCACGTGAACGTATTGAGAGTGCTATCAGGGACTTGAAGGCCAGCCTGATACCTGAGCATCCGTTTGCTCATTTGCCATGCCTCATCGAGATCCGCCCAGGCGCTGGAGGCGATGAGGCTGCTATCTTCGCTGGAGACCTGCTTCGTATGTACCAAGCTTATTGCGCTCGAAACGACTTACGCACTGCACTGATGAGGTACGAGACCGCGGATGGCATTGGTACGTCGAGCTCAAGCAATACGGCACATGTCCAGGAGGCGGTGCTCGAAGTGGACTCACCTGGTGCCTACGGTATTTTACGATGTGAGGCCGGAGTACACCGTGTGCAGCGTGTACCAGCTACCGAAAGCAAAGGTCGCACTCACACATCTGCGGCCAGCGTCTTAGTCCTGCCTTCAGTTCCCGTGGAAGGAAGTCAAGACATGGGCGAAGCGAGCTTCAATGATCCGGATAGTGACTACTACGTTCGTCCTGCCGATGTCAAGACTGATTTCATGCGGGCGCAAGGCGCCGGAGGGCAGCATGTAAACACTACCGATTCAGCGTGTCGTCTGACTCACATTCCCACTGGCATGGTCGTTGCGATTCAGGACTCACGCTCTCAGCCCAAGAACCGAGAGAAGGCCTGGTCGCTCCTACGCGCCCGTATCGCACAAATGCGACGGGAGGAGCGGGAAGCCGAGATTGTCAGTCTACGTCGTGGCGCTGGAGCCGGGAAGGTAGGGCGCGAGAACAAAGTCCGCACTTACAATTGGAGTCAACAGCGGGTGAGTGATCACAGGAGCGGCTTTGATCTGCGAAATTTGGACGATGTCATGGAGGGAGGCGAAGCACTGGACCGGGTCATGAACAGTGTAAGGACTTGGATGTCCGAGCAGGAAGTACTTGGGCTCGTTGCTGAGGACGAAGAGAAGAGTAGATCTGGGAAGCCGAGCTGAATAGTAAACTTATATGCTGCGACAAACCACGGATTGTGCGAAGCGCTTCAGGACTACCTACCCACGCTGACGGGCATGTCGAGGGGATAGCTCGGTGTTGCCTCGAATCTACGACCCTCAACGAGGTCGAGCTCGTCCATACTGGAATCACGGTCTACGGCTCACGGTCCGTCAGTGGGCGCGGCTGCCCAACGCCCAGCATTTACAATCTTTCGAGAGCACATACAGGCCCGACACCTTCATGGAGAGGACGCCCGCAGCTTTTCAGGGCACTCAACTGACTGTAACGTCTCGCAATTTCAGACGTGGTCCCGTGGCCCGCGCAGGATCGATCGATTTCGCGCATCGGACCGGTGAATCCATACGCAGCCAGGACAAGCTTATAGATCCAACAATGACACGAACGCATCTCGGAACACATTATTGCGTCAGCGGCATACTCAAAGAATCATGGCGCACTGCTGCCGTGCATTTGGCGCACGCGCCGAGCCATATATCAAGCCCGCTCCGAACGGAGAACGGACCGCTTCAGCGTCCACGTATCAAGATTCGCAGTAATTTACTGACCCACTCGTTATTCCACGTCCCTCTCACGCCATTGTGCGTCTGGATATGCGGTGCTATGATCAGACCCACCACCCTCATCCGCTGTCATCTGCGCGGGATGGAGGGTGGTGTTTCAGATCTCTCACGGCGCGGCCTTCCGCTTCCACTGACTTCACGCATGTGAACGTCTTGACCAGGTGGTGTGCGCAGCATGCAACGACTGGCAGATCATCAATAGATAGGTAGGTCGAGCAGAGGTACTTCATCGCTATCTCCATCTCCGAATTCTTCAATTGATTCTGCGCACGTGACCTCCTTAGCAATGGTCCACCTCCCAGACTCGCTGACTCCAGAAGAGCGCAACGCATTCCATGACATGGTCAAACAGCAGGTCCGAGCAGGCGAACGAGTAGTGAGATACTTCGCCATCGCGGTTGGCAGTGTCGTAGCTGTTTACGCCGTTCTACACTGGACACTGCGACTGTCGCTCTCACGTCGAAGGGAAGACGCAGCCAGTTTCCGCTCAATCCACAATGCAAGCGGTCTGCTCCGTCGCTTGCTATCGAGGCAGCGGACTCTCGGTCTACCGATTCGGCCGCCTCGCTTTCTCCTCGCGCTCGCCTACTTTGGTCTGAACGTCGGATGCTCAGTCTGGGACGTAGACTGGTCGGTTTACACCATTTTCGCGAATAGACTAGGCTGGTATGCCGTTGATTGAAGTCTGCTATATTCTGACCTCTGCTGATACAGGCCGCAGGATCTCCATTGCGAACATGCTACTGACGATCTTACTTGGCCTCAAGAACATACCACTATCGCCGATCGCTGGACGCTCGTACGAGACGCTGAATATCTTTCATCGATGGTGCGGACTGACTACGATTGGGCTGATGGTTCTGCACACGATGTAGGTCCTTATTCTATCCTAACATGATGCTGTAGCTCTTGAGCTCTGAAGCTAACAGTCGTGTAGTCTATACATCGTCGGGCTGTACAGATACGAAAGCCAGTGGCTACTCACGAGCAGTGGCACTTACGGTGCAGATGTAGCTGGCATAGCAATGCTGCTTATTATTGCGACAGCGAACACATACGTCCGACGACGACACTACGAATTCTTCTACATCATGCATGTCTTTCTGGTCACTATAATCATAATAACAGGTCTGCCGACTCAAGCACTGCTTGGAAAGGAATCCCCCGGTCCTGATCAACTTTGCAGTTTGCTACCACACCTCCAAAGCCGCTCGCTCAGCCCTCGTACTCGCCCTTGTAGCCGCCAGCTTGTTCGCCCTCGATCGATCACTTCGTCTAACGCGCTGGATGCTGAGTCTTGCTCGTCACCAGACGGCAACGCTTACACCGCTTCCGTGTGGCGCCACTAGAGTGACACTAGACCGTCGACTTCGTGCCCAAGCAGGCTCGCACGCCTTTCTGTACCTCCCGGGGATCGCGGCATGTCAAGCTCATCCTTTTACACTGCTCTTACGAGATCCGGTGGAGTTTGTCGTGGTCGCGCGGAATGGGTTTACGAAGAAGCTGCACGAACGCGCATGTGCAGAGCCCGGAGCGCGATTGCGAGTTGCCATCGAAGGACCGTATGGCACTGTACCAGATGCGAACGCTTTCGCCAATGTAGTGATTTTCGCCGGAGGTAGTGGAGCCACGTTCGCCTTTGCACTGGCTACGGAGTGGAGTCGAAATGCTACGGAAGTAGGCAAGAGACTGGAAATCGTGTGGTCTATCAGGGATGCTGGTGGGTTAATGCCACTGACTTGGCAGGATAGGCGGGCTGGCTGACTACATTCCAGCATGCCTGCAATGGTTCGAGAAGGAGCTTGCCATGCTCTCGACAGACTCCCGGATCACGATCACTGTACACGTGACGCAATCTAGCAAGGCCAAGGTGGATGTCGTGGACAATGTACTACGAGAGAGCCTCGACCGGGATGTCGAGAAGACCGCAGCTCCGACATCGCCTCAGTCATCAAGTATTGACATCCAGACTGGCCGCCCAGATGTCAGTGCGATCGTGAAGGCTGTGGTGGAATCGAGCGAGCCGGCTGACAGGCTCTTAGTTGCTGGTGAGTTCAAGTCTATGCGCTCCGCGCGAAGTTGGCAGGCAATAGCTAATCATGGCCCAGCCTGCGGTCCCAGTGGCCTCATACTTGCAACAGAAGAAGCTACACGATCGTGGTATTCGTCAAGGGGGGCAAGTGTTCAATTACACGTCGAAACGTTCAGCGTATAAATGTGAGAGACCAAATCTGTTCAGTACGAGGGAGAATAGCACTTGCGTAAAGAAAGTTAGACTCTTACACACATGAATGGGACGACTAGCCCACGATACTGCCGCAATAATACGTTGGCTAAAACACTAGCGCTAGAGCCCTTGGCACTCACAGTTTGCTCCCGACTCCGTAGCGGATTGTCGCTGGTTCTTCGCATTGGGCCAAGCCTTCGTACAGGATTGCCGAGCTTTGCTACATTTGCAGCTCTCTACACTTTGCCAATGCTCATGAAGTGCCTGTCTTTTGGCCATATCATCGTCAAGTATTCGACGTGGTGCCCGACATGACCTTCGCCCTTGCGCGTATCACCTTCTCTTCTCATGCGGCACTCATCGGCTCCTCAGCCACATAGTGCAAGTACGAGCCCAACAGCTTGATGCCCTCGATATAGTTCTTCTTGTCGAGCTTCTCGTTGATCGAGTGCGCCGCATCGGTACTGCTGCCCATAGGCAACAACAGCACATTCTTCCCCGTCGCTTGCTCGAAGGTCAATGTGACTGGGATCGACCCGCCTTCCCTTGTCAGATCCGGCTTGACGCCCCAGACCTTTTCCACCGCTTTCGCAGCAGCGGTGAAGTTCCAATGATTTGGCGATGCCACCCACCATCTACCGCTGTGCTGCAAAGAGACTTCGAGTGTATTCTTGGATTTGAGACCAGCGAAGGCCTTCTCGACATGGGCGTAGACAAGCTTGTCGACGTCGTCGGGTTCCATGTTGGGCACTGTGCGGATGCTGAACT
>JAVRRP010000375.1:0-19537 GCA_036872775.1 Oleoguttula sp. CCFEE 5521 | reverse complement strand
TCGGAGGTGCTGGTGTCGGAGCTGGTGCGTACGGCGCAGAGCACAGCTCCTCTCACCACAAGGACCACGGACTTGGGAGCCGCAACGATGAGCGCTCGCAGTACTCTTCATCGCACACTTCGCAGCCGCACAGCTCTACACACGGTTCGCAGCATCACAGCTCGTCCAATGACAAGGAGACTACTGCCGGCCCACACAAGTCGAATCTGCTGAACAAGCTTGATCCTCGTGTTGACTCCGACCAGTCCAAGCTTCAGAAGGAGCAGAAGGATGGCCACCACTACGGCCGTGATGCCGCCATCGGTGGCGCTGGTGTTGGCGCAGGTGCATACGGCGCTGAGCGCGCCCACGAGAGGCACAGCGGCACCCACGGCCAGGACTCAAATTTCAGTCGCAACGAGCCATACGGCACTTCGTCCACCCACAACACCGGCAGCAGCACTACGCCCTACAACACCTCCGGCCCACACAACACTTTCGCCGGCAACCAGCTCGACCCGCACGTCAGCTCTTCCGATCGTAGCCACGGCGGGCTCGGCAGCAGCGGCAATAACTACAACGACTCTTCGCGCAGCGGCAACACCACCGCCGGCCCTCACAAGTCAGACATGCTGAACAAGGTCGACCCGCGCGTTGACTCTGACCAGAGCAAGCTCCGTGACCAGCAGTATGGCTCTTCCGGCCGCTCAGGTGTTGACGACATTACCCACGGTACGTCAGGCATGGGTCTTGGCAGCAGCACTGGTCACTCCAGCAGCCAGGGGAAGAAGGATTACGGTTACAGTGCGGCTCATCAGAACGCTTATGACCACGGGTACAAGGATGCTTTGGCTCACTTTGAGTCGCAGCGCCGTAACTAGGTCCTCATCAACGACGTGCAAAACGGGGGAAAAGTCGGATTAGTGTAATTTTATGTATGTAATGAGAAAGTATGAACAGATCATACTCACAGAGTAAATCATCACTTCCGCATCATCACTTCCATACATTCACATCGCGGCCTCACCTTCCGCGTATGGGCATCATTCTTGCCTTCATTCTAGTGGCATTGCCATCCTCACAACGTGATCACCCTCATGAATGTCATCCACGTCTTCACTCGATATCTGTTACATTGCGCTGGACCTGTTCGATCGTGTATTTGTTGTGTCACATACATGTATCATCTGGTCCCGACAGTCACTCCATACCTATCCAATACCTGGCATCCAGAAGTGTCCTGATAGAGTAGAGTCAATGGCTACACGGCGCACAAATCCTGCATGACCGGACGTCGGAACCAGGTTGCCGGCATGACATTGCATTGCATATGAACACGAGTACGAACCTGCAGGAACAACTCATCGAGCATGCGAGGTCCCAACCCCTCCGATCATAGTCGCACAACGCGTGCATGTGCTCCCACGATTCGACGCAAGATGCAGGAACGGGTGGTGATGCAAGCAAAAGTGCCCGACTGCAGTGCATCTGTGGCCGTTTCGCTGGCCACGTTGTACAGGCTATCGTGCAACTAAAGGCAGGGAACGAGACGTTGGGCGCAGTGAAGAGGTAGTGTCCGAGACAAAGCTATCTACTGATGTATTCGTTACCGCACACCGCTCCCTCTCGCCGTGAGGCGTAGCCAATGCTTCAATTGCCCGGTCTGTACCTATGTAACAAAATGTAGTACCGAAAATGTGGAAGGAGACTAAAGCGGCAACAGAACGCAGCAGAGAGGAAGTAGGTACGCAGTATGTACAATATTCTACTTCCCAAAAGATCAACAAGAATCCGCTGAACGCTATGCTCAAATGGGAGATGTCCCTTGGGATCAATCTCGGAATTGTAGATGCTCCTCGCCACCGGCTTTGAAGGTGGTCGAGGTATGTAGAAAGGTATCGTGATATGCAGATGCTGTAGTATAGTATGTAGCTTCTTGGGTCGTTCATCGTCGTTACGTTCCGCTTAGTAGCGGATCTTGTGGTCTTTGGCGATGTTGCATCGATGCTGATGTTGCTGGTAAGGAGTGCTTACAAGAAGCCACCTTGCTGAGACTCGTAAGCTCCAGCTTGTATGCTCGATGGCGGCATGTTCGCGCGGATCTCCTTCGGGTGTCTGTATCCGCCTCCTGCGCCTCCCATGGCGCTCTGACTACGAGGAGGCACCACGGTCTCGCTGAACTTCATGTCCATGCCGATGGCGGGTGGTGCAGGCGGCGGTGGAGGTGGCGGAGGCATGGCGTTCTGCTGGTCGGCCATGGCTTGCTCGTAAGGGCTCTTGGCGCGGTTGAGGCTCCTGGCGCTGCTCAAGCTGCCGCGGCGTTGGTGCTGCGTCGGCACTGGAGGGAGGACCGTTTCGTAAGGCTGGCGGTAGGTGTATGAGTCGGGCATGGGCGGCGACTTCGCTCGCGATCGAGAGTTGGAGCGCATGCGGTCCGCCACGCCGCGCATGCGTGAGCCGAAAGTCTCGCTGACGCTGTTCTGCCCAGCTCGGTGGTTGCGCGTGAGGGAAGGCGATGTTGTAGACGCGCGTTCCATGGGTATCGGAAAGGTCATAGGCGGTAGAGTAGTCTCTGGGTCTGGTCCGCCTGCCAACTCGTTGCTGTCGATGTTGATGATCATACCGCCGTCGTTGTGCTGAAGCTGTTGGTACATAGTCGGGGGAGGCGGTGGTGGCGGAGGGCCCATCAGATGCTGTAGCTCGGGCAGCATGATCGCAGGTCCGGACTCCTCGTCGTCCTCAGGCACGATGATGATCTGCTGTTGCAGTGCGGAGTCTATGCTGGTGATTTCGGACTGTACAGCCTGTGGCATCGCGTCCGGCGGCGAGATCTTTCGAACATGTCCAAGGCCGCCAGACAAACGTCGACTAGTAGATGGCAAGCCCGACTTGTAAGCATGGTGCACTGGCAAGCCCATCATTTTCTCTGGTGGTGCGGACGCTGAGCGACCAGGGCCCTGTGGACCTCGCATGCCGAAGACAGTGGAAGGTAGAAGCGGGCCGATGGAGTCTTCATCCTGGTCTTGCACGATCTGGAATCCCACGTTAGAAGAGACCTGACTCATGCTTGATGGTGCGGCCTGGCTGAACGTCGAGCCGGTAATCTGTCCCAAGCTCGAGAGCGCCGCTTGACTAAGGTTGGAGCCATTGACCTGGCTCAAGCTAGACCCCGAGAGTGAGCTCAAGTTCCCTGGTATACCAGGCACCGGAGGCGCATCCAAGTCGTTGGGATCCGAGCTCATGTATCGCGGGTGGCGCATAGCTCTGGGCGTGGCTGGCAGACCGATAGGTGCCGACGGCGTCGAAGTGCCCGTGAGTCTACCATGCTTCATCATCGCGTCAGGATCAACGGTATGACTCCGTGACAATGGCGGCATGTTCGAGTTCGGGCTGTCCCCGAGCTCAGTATGCGATCGTGGAGACATATTGGGCCGCGATGTTGGTGTTGATAACGGCATGGGAATGGCTGGGGCAGATGGCCTTCTGGCCAGAGACAAACGACGATCCTCGAGCTCCTTCGCAGCGAGCTCCTTTCTCGTCAGATCACGAGGCCTTCGCTGTGTGTCGGGCGCGAGCGAGAACGGGAGATCACCGAGCTGGTCTTCCCCCGACTTCGGCTTCGGTCGACGGCTCATCGATCTGTCACGCATGTTACTTCGGCTTGCAGCTCGCCTGGCTTGCAAATCGCCTCCTTCTTTGCGTGCAGCACTTTGTGATCTGAAGCGGATGCGCCGACCATCACTCTGCGTATCGTCGTCAGGTTTGAACTGAGTGCTTGGTAATACGGGTAGGGGTGACGAGGGTGAACGTGCAGCAGAGCCAGTTCCTCGGGAGTCACTTCGTCCGCGATCGTCGTCTACTTGCAGTCGCGAGCCATCTGGACTCCGCTGTCGTCGGCCGGTCCTGCTCGCAGACCTCAGAGGTAATCCTCCAGATCGGCCAACTTCATTGAATGCGCCTGACTTTCCGCTCTTTTGCGACTCAACGGGCGAGGTAAGCTTGTAGAAGTTCTCTTCCTCGCCACTTACCTGCTTGCCCTCCTGGAAGCTTGCTTGCGCAATCTCAGCTGGCGACATCGGCACGGGAGACGACGGAGAACGCTTCGCGGGCTTGATGTAGCGAACACCGTCCCGTCCAGATGCCACGGAGCGGTCTCTCACCCGACTGTCACCTCGCCCTGCACGACTCTGGTTTCGTGAGTGACTTTCGCCGCGCCGTCGACTCTCCGCACGAGCACGGCTTCCGGCACGTTCTTGACGCTTGACATCGCGAGCAGCTTCCACGCTATTGATGTAGTCATCGATTGCCTTCGTTTTGGCACTCTTGAGACTGAGCCCAGTGAGGGGCGGACTCAGCACACCGCCTCGCGATTCTTCTGTGGCAGCTGTGTATCCAGTGTCGGTCGTGTCGTGGGTGCTCGGACCTGGGGATAATGCATCGGCAGCATAACGTGTCTCGAGTATTTGGACAGAGAGCCCGTCAGGCTTCTTATCATGAGACGAGTTACGCTGATGAGAGTTCGCCCTCAGGCGATTGAATGCGCCTTGTGCCGGAGATGGCAAGCTAGCGTCGGTGTTCTTGTGCACTCCAAGCTTCTCTGGTCGATATGTCGTAGGTTTGAGGGCCGTCGCGGGCTCGGGCACGCTACTAACGGAGGAAGCGCGTCGACTGTGATGTCCGAGCGCGCTCGAGGTCCGCGATGCAGTCTCACGCGCTGCAGTGATGGGAGCTTCGTACTCCGAGCCATCGGCTTGTGCCCTCTCAACTTCACTTCGTGACGGCAGCCGCTTGCGTCGGGCAAAGCCACCGGGAGTCGCAGTGCGAGCAGAAGAAGGGTCCCGCACCATCTTGCCGCCGACCTTCAGCCACCCGGCCTCTGCGCCCCGTGGTGACAGTGCAGACTCTGCAATGGGTGTGGCTGCTGCTGCGGCTAAAGACATCGGGTCGCTACCTGCAGTCGACACAGGGACGCCTCGTGCGCCGAAGGTAGTGATCAATTTCAGCGACGCATTCTTGGCGGCCAGTCGTCCTGAGCCAGATCTTGATGGAGGAGACAGTGGAGGACTGGCCATGGAAGTCGCACTTAGCGGCTCCATCATGCGTTGCTGCTGAGCTGCATAGACCGCATCTTGAGCACGAGGCGAAAACCAAGGCTCCGAAGTTTCCACACTCGTGCAGGAGAAGATGCGCACAGCCAACTCAGGCTCTCCTTCCTGAACTGCTACCTCGCCCCACTTGCGCAGCAGGTAGGACTGTCGCTTCCAGTCTGATGGGAAGTTTAGACATGTTAGTATCACAGCCTCCATGAAATAGCCTTGTGTCACATATATCTCGATAGCATCGTTGAACTCGCCTAGTCCGAGGAGAATTGCGGCAGCCGGATGTACGTCGCCCTTCTCAAGCAGTCTCTGTACGAAAGTCTCGCCGACTTTCTTCTGCGAATCCGCGCCGATCGCATTCAGTGCTAAAAGCATCCAGTCAGACGATGTCATGGACTCCGTGCCCATCATTGATGCCAAGCTGTCGGGGCCAGTCTCGCCAAGCCACTTGGTAAGGAGAACTGCACTGGCAGTCCCTGGCCGTTGTCTTGACAGCTCATCGCGCACTAGCGACGTGATATCATCGTTCCAGCCAAAGACTATGCTGAGCATCTCCCGCTGAAGGACCTCTGGCGTTCGTGCTAAGCTGCCATAGTGTGGGGTGCGAAATGCGACTTCTCGCAGGCGCGATCGCACGAACGGGAACAGATCGAGGACTGCCGAGTCCCTACTGACCTCCTCTGGACTCCTGAGTACCTCTTTTCGTAGTGCTGAGGTCCTGAAGCGAGCGTTAGATGCTCGTGTTGAGCCTGATCGAATGGACATGCTGTCATGATTGCGCACTGAAGGTCCACCAAAGGAGAATTCGGTTCCATCATAGCCAGAATTCGATGATGCTCGCGAGGAAGATGGCTTGTCGTAAAGGTACTTCCGTTGTCTCCGTCCGCCGCCTGATGATCTTGAGCTCACCGACGATGCCCGACTTGACATGGGACTCAGAGGCATTACCTTGTCCCGTAGCTCAGACTGCATCGCGTCCAACGACTCCATCTCCATTGCTATCTTCTCGAGCGGTGACATTGCAGCACCTTCGTCGGCGCTACTAGCGCTGTCCGTAAACACCGGTAGTAGGGGTGCTTCCGTCGACACGGCCGTCTGAGGGTCTCGATAAGGATTCTTGTCTTCCTCCAACACCGTCGGAGGTGTTGGAGGTGTGTTTGCAGGCGCATGCTGCACATGCTGGACTTGCATTGGGGGGTTGCCAGGTGTGACGTCGTACTGCTGCACAGTGTGATTCCGCCCAAGCGTGAATAAGGAGGCTGTGGGTCCGTAGTTGCCAATGCCGACTATACCGTCAATTGTAGGGATTACTTCGTAGGTGACTTTCTTCGTGCGCACATCCCAAGAGCGGGTTTCACTATAATACCGTGGTCAGTCAAATCCCGTGGTCCAAATTCAGCTCAGTGCGGAAGTCTCTCACCCTTCCACATGCTGGACTAGACGACCGTTCTTTGACCATGCGAACCAACAGGGCGCCGGTTGTTGGAATTCCGGTCTACTTAGTACACGTATGACAGAAGGCGCTTCTTGGTATGGTGCCTTCGGGACGCTCCACACTCTGAGATCTCCATGCAGTGTCTGTGTTGCAAGCATATCCGTTTTCTGCTTCGAGGATGACCCATGCCATGCCAGACCTGTTATGCGCGAAGGTGCGCGCGAAGTCGTGAGCGTGTGCAGTATGGTGAATGCAGGCTGAAGAGTCGCGATCAAGATAGACCCGTTCAGGTATCTGGCTATGTTAGCCTGCTCTCGTGGCGAAGCATACTTACGAGACCCACCCGATTGCAAAAGTTCGACAATCCACACTAGGCGCAAGTGCGGTAATGGGGTCAAAGATTGTCCTTGTGGACAAGTTCTCTGCTGTGGAAGGCTCAAACAACGTGATTGAACCAGCGACGTTACCTGGTGAAGATTAGCTTCTGCTCCAAGATACGCGGTATCCCAAGCTAACCAAGAGCGATATTGCCATTGCGCATGAAGCTTGCAACCATGATCTCGTCGAAAGCTGTGAACCGCGCAACCTCGCCGCCAGTGAAGATGTCCCAGACAATACAAGTATTGCCAGTATCGTAGCTGACCGCGAGTCGGCCCGCGCCCCGTTCGCTCACATTGTCCACTGCTATCCACTTGACCTCCTCCTTGTGAAGCTCGAACCTCCTCTCGATCGTGAGGGTGTCATGATGGAGGACCAAAATGGTGCTGCGCTGCGCATACAGCATGTACGAGCCCGTAGCTGCGATAGGTTCAAACTCCTGCTCATGGTTTTCCGGCGTGAGCGCGTTCGGTGGTGGAGTATGGCGCATGCCTGTGACATGATGGGACGAGGTCGAGCTTGGCTTGTGCCGGGAATGTTGCCCGGTACTCATGGTAGTGGCCACTGCGCGATACAGTTGTTAGAATGTTGCTTGATGTTGCGACAATGGCCATCTGAAGGCCATGTGGGTCTCCAGAAAGGTCTCCTGTGCCAGCCGCATGTGAGGTACAGCGCCAGATACGCTATGTATAGAACTGAAGTCGTAGAAGTAGAGAGACGTACCCTGACATGCGCGCTAAATCGCCCTGGAAAGTGCGTCCCGGGACACCTTGTCCAGGTTACTCGAGAGCACCTTTGATAGGCGTTGCTCAAGCTGCTGTGCAGCAAGGTGATGCACGTAGCCGCGCTCGGGAAGCTTTGCAGACGAGGCACAGGAACAGCGCCTGCATGCAGAGTCGGAAGCAGAAGGCGCAATGCAGGAGAAGACGCAGTGAAGCAGCAGAGAGGCACTCGATACCCGCCGAGCTGTGAGCTGGTGAGCAATCGAATCACAGGCAGCGTGTATATGCAGAAAGGTCAACGATGCCCAAGCTTCACCGTCACATTTCAAGATGAACTGGACCAGCCCAATGCAGCATCGCTCGGCAAAGGAGCGGCTAGGCGAGGTGTATGAAAGGCTGGGAGAGGGCACAAATGAGGTGCAGTAGAGTGTATAGCGAGCGGCTATTTGTTGGTACCTGGCTCAGGCCAAATCGTTTTCCCAGTGGATTGTGGCGACTAGCGAAACCCCTTCGACGGCCCGTCAAGCGAGTGGAGCTGGCTGCTCACCGCGAATGACTCCCACGCATCACGGGACGGAAATGCAGCATGAATGAGCGCAAGAGTTGCTGGCGAGCGGAGGTGTATGGTCCAGCAGACAGAACAACGAGATGCTGCAGTCAAGCACTTCTCACAGCCAATTGGCCAGCGAGGTTTATAGTGTCCTGCCGAGCGGGCGCCACATGACGAGCTAGTGCCTTGCACTACCTAGCGCCATCGCTCCGGCACGATGGCACGACCGGGCCTCATCATGTTGACCAGGTTCATATCGAGCTTCTTCTTCGTGTCGGTATGCAGTGATGTTGTGATGAGTTCGCCGCCTGCCAGCTCACCGACTTGCTGAAAAATTGCAGGCATCGTCGACGTTCCACTGGTTCTCGTGTAGTTGCGAATCTGCCTTCGCAGGCGAATGACTGTCGTGACGATGCGATCATCCCTTGCTTCGCGTCGGCCGGAGCTCGCAAGAATAATCCCTCCGTTGCGTTGTCCAGATGGATGAAAGGCGGAACGATAAAGTTTCATGGACTATTGTGCGATCTGCTCGGTGCGATGGTCCTCTCTCCATTATACACCGGCGACAGGACTTGACTGCTGCACTCCATTATCAGTTTCATCAATCAGACCCTCCACCCTATCGATATCACTGTCGCTTAAAATGTTTGTGGACAGTTGCGTGAGTGGGGGAGGAGATCAAGACGTGGGGCTGGCTTTCATCTCGGGTGTGGGGCTCGACCGTCTTCAATTTCGACGCGACCATCAATTGTACATACGGAGTACCGCCATCTTATCATGTCACAAATCAAATGTCAGCTTGATGCGATACATGTATTGTAGATTCTCTACACAGCTTCCTAGAATTGCTATCAAGCTACGAGGAACTGCGGCCTCCCACCGCTACCGCCCTGAGTTACGCATCCACTGAGCACACACGGCTAAGCGCCGCGTGCTCAACATCCGGTTGCGTGACAGGGTTCGCATACGCCACATGTGCAAGTCACTTCCTCTGTGGCAGACACCCGGATATCCTTCCTCCATATTGTGCCTTTAGCATATCTGCGGTGACTCAGTACAACGAAGCTGCGTGGGACAGTAGTGACGCATGTCCATCCGGAGCGATCATGAGTCCGTGTCGCGCAGCAAGGCAGATCACTGTCGCCGCTTTAATACGGATAGACGAGCACGAGGCGGCTCAGATGTGATCGTGGGGTGTGGCTTGTGCCCAATCTGACTGATCGTCAAGGCTCAAGACTAAGATTGCGGCGTCCCTTCAGTGCGGTGGGTGACAGCTCTCTGAGACTGACGACATGAAGTGGTGGCCGTCTGCGATACGGTCGACCTGTCGGAGGTCTGACGCGCATCTCGGATAACTTTGCGTCGACTACGCCATTGTGATCTTTGGGATTGTGCTGTATCGTTCCGCTAGCGAAACGGTCGCCAAGGGCTTTCACTTCGGCAAGACGTCCTTCTTCGAGTGGCGATGAGAGCTGCTTCGTCTCGACTTAAGCGGCGGCAACAGCGGCCTCGCGCACCATGCCTCTGCTGGTCGCGGTGGTAAAGGAGCCTTCTTGAGATACTGGCACTCGTCTGCGCCGAGTAGATCCTCGTCGCTGACATAGCTGCTCGGTCGCTCGCTAGATGGTCGTCGCAGCGACGTACTGAATGGCTGATATGATACCGTCGATGAGTAGTACATGTTCGGTTTCGATGAGTCGTGGGTATTACTCGACCGGGAGGAGGTGCTCATGTTGATCGGCTGGCTTAGTGAGGTGGATGGAGTTGAGCTTCGGCTTGAAGTGTACGACATCGTCGCTGTGACCGATCTTGTATAGTGAAGTCGAAACTTTGTGGCGACTGATGCAGAGTAGCCACCAAAGGACGCGTAGTCCTCCTTATGTATGCTCGCAGTCGGCACGGGCGGTCGTAAGCGCAATCGCGACAAATACTCCTCGCTGGTATTTGTGGTACGTCGGCGTATCACCTGCTGACAGAGCTGTCATATGTGACGGGATGAGTAACGCGGTACTGGTACTGAGTACTTCTGTCTCAGACAAGTAAACAAAGACGTGCAGCAAAGCCTGTCACCACGCGCGAACATCGGGGGCGCGATGGTGATTATATGTCGCACAATCGACCGCCATCATGCATCGCACACCGCAAACTCTGTTTCCCTCTGTCGCAAACACAGTCTTCCGCCGACGCGGAGCAGTACGCGACAAAACCGTCCATCGGGTTCAGGCCCGGTGCATAACGGAGGAAGCGCGGGTGAATGCATCCAGTCAGCGATGCGGCTCCGAGATGGAAAAGGGTACAAGTCTCGATTGCCGTACGTATCGATCTCGCAGAAAGCAGGGCATTTCTTCGCTTGCAGTCCGGGTTTTACGGGGCGACGGCCGGAGTGGCGGTGGAAGGCGACTGACGGGGCGTGGGGTGTCGATTGAACCCACGGGTTGGTACAACTACATGTCGTCGCCCGCACCTCCGATGAGAAGCACATCCTTTGTGATTGATCTCATGGGGTCTCGCTGGCGTTCGCCTCACATGTCAGCGGCTTCGTGAACAGCGAGAGATGCTGTGTCATCGTATGCACAAGTCGAATGAGGATACAACCAAAGCGGCGGTCAACCGCAACCGTCGGTCATGACTACACCGACATGCTGACGTTGCGTGGACGTGGTCAGACGGAACTTCGTTCATACAGAGTTCACCATATCGGGAAGATGAGGGATTGCTGACCTGACTTTCCTCGATGCCGCGGTTTTCGCGGCGGTGTACTTTTGTACATCCTCGCCCGGAGCCTCGGAGTGTGTCACCCGCATGATGCAGCCTCGCCGTTTGCTGTACTTTATGGCGATGGACTCCACCTTCTCCGCAAAAGCATACAGTATGAATTCGGTAGCAGTGTGGGATTTGAGATTGACATGTGAACGGTGGGATGTGCGAGGCGGTTTCTCTGAGCTTCGCATCACTCCTTGGACTGCACCTCGTTGCCAGTGTATAGCCGGTTCTTATGCTGAGTGTCGAAGATCGAGTACCGCGCTTCGCTCTCACGGATCAGATCACAATAAGAGATCTAAGACAAGCCGAGTGAAAACACCTTTTTGCGGGGTAGATCTCTACTTCACTCCGTCTTCTCCACGATCCGGATGTCCCATCTCGCCTGTCTCGCCTACGGTGACCTGCCGGGGCAAGACGGAGAGCATAAAGTGTTGTCTCGGCAGATCATCAGCAGCCGAGCCGATTCCATATACAGTACTACTTTCTTGCGCAGAAAGCCCGCTCCGCGATCAACAGATGGATTGACTGTACTAGTGCCACGCAGCACTCGCGTTCCGGGTCACTGGCATTATGTCAAACAACACGCCGCTATTACTGTGGAGCAGTTCGTCCACCGATGTACGGAAGGGCTCGTAGAGAGCCGTGGCTCAGATCTGGATGAAGTACGCTTCGATGTACGAGTAACATCACGTCTGCAGCACTGATGAGGACCAACGCTAGTCGACCGAGTGTCGTGCGAGCAGTGTAGGGCGGGATTGATTGTTGCCTTAAAGAGGGCGTAGACAGTCGGGTTTGAAAGATGCTTCGATCTAGATTCTCAGATGCGAGATGTCATTATAGGCAGCTGGTGAGCAGTCTGCGCTCTTGACAACGACAACCTCTTGGATGACATTCAAATTGTCTTGCAGTCTCTTTCTTCTCACCGTGATTGCATAAGTCGCGCCCATGAAAGTGCAGGCTTGTTTCCACGTTGCTTGAAAATTGTATCCGTGGTTGAAGTTGGTCATACCGTTGACAAGAAGAAGAGGAGCAAGGGTGGACGCATATCAGAGGTGAAATTCAGTGCAATGCCAATATGCATCTCCGGACCCTAGTGAAAGCGACAGCAATTATGAGCTAGGCAATACGCATCAGGTCTGCTTCTTGAATGTCACCATCGTGCCTTGCGCAGCGTTGTTCAGGCAATCAATACATGTTTATGTCGAATCCTTATTGAGAGATTGTCGAAAGAGCTTCGGGTTAGGGCTGGAATCGGACGGCCTCAGGCAACAAACCTCATGCCTGACAACCTCAGTCGACAAGTTACATTTCGAGTGTTGGATCTTGCCGTCCGCGCGCTGTACGCATTGCGACCACGTGTTAGTAGGCTCTGCCTCGAGACTTCTTTTCTGGCCTTACGTGCTGACGTGTTGGCCCTTCTTCTCGGACTATACCATGGTGTAGCGGCAAGAGTACCAGCGTTAAAGTCGATATATAATGGCCTCTTCCAGCATTTGAGTCACTCAAAAGTGCTGCTAGCAATATGGACTCCTCCACCTCCTCCCTGCCTCGGCGGACGCGGCATTCACGGGATCTCGGAGTCGCCATCGATCCCGTGGCGCTGGTAGTAACAGAATGTATTACCGTGACTTCCGCCATGCGAAAGCACGCCAGATGGGCACACAGCTCCATATCGTCCATTCTAGGCTCTGCCGCCGCACCTTCGCCGCGGCTGCTGCCAGTAGACGCGCGAAAAGGGGAAGTAAATGGCGAGAAGCGTCAGGTGAATAGGAGGACTGCAGGCGCGTTGGACGCCGAAGAGTCAGCAGATGCTGCGTTGACCTCGAGATGGGGACTGCGAGGAAAGAAGGGGCAGAGCATGCAGGACAACCCGCTCATGAGTGGGTTCGCAAAGCTGCGCATCGAATTAAAAGGCTGTGGAGACATCAAGACGTTCGACACTCCGACACTCCTCCGACCTTTCCTCCAAATCATCAGAAGCTCTAGCACGACTGCCCCGATAACAAGTCTTGCGCTTATCGCCATTACAAAGATGCTCTCGTATCACGTGATAGATCTATCGAGTCCGAACTTCAGCTATGGAATGCAACTGTTGGCCTCGACTGTCACACACTGCAGGTTCGAAGGTGACAACTCACCCAGTGACGAAGTTGTCTTTCTGCGCATCTTGAAGCTCATGGAAGACATGATCTGCGGATCTGCTGGCGATGTGCTCGGCGATCAAAGCGTATGCGAGATTGTTGAATGCGCGCTCAGCATATGCTGCCATCTACGAATGAGCGAGGTGCTTCGACGGAGTGCAGAGATCAGCATGGTCACCATGTGTCAGACCATCTTCAAGCGATTGAAGGTTCTTGAACTGGAGTTCGGCTCGCAAGGGGATACCACCCTCGAACAGAGCATACCACAGGCAGACATGGACGCAGCGAAAATCGACTCTAGCCCGAACGGTGCACACGGACCTGACAGCATGACGCAAGCTCGACATACAAGTCTTGAGGTACCTGGAGTGAATGGAAGTGCAAGAAACAGCGTGGAGGTGAATGGAAGTCAACTCGATCTATCGAACAGGCCTGAAGATGAGGACGAGAAGGACGTCAAGCCATATGGACTGCCTTCGATAGCTGAGCTTTTCCGAACCTTGGCCAATCTGCTTGATCCACATGATCGCGCCAGGACCGACACACTGCGTGTGATGGCTTTGAGAATTGTGAACGTCGCACTAGAAGTAGCGGGCCCGAGTATCGCCAATCATCCTACACTCGCCAATCTGGCGAAAGACACCATGTGTCGCAATCTCTTTCAGCTGGTCAGATCTGAGAATGTTGCCATCCTGCACGAATCCCTTCGAGTGGCCGGGACCCTGTTGGCGACATGTCGCAACGTGCTTAAGCTACAGCAGGAATTGTTTCTCTCCTACTTAGTGGCCTGCCTACATCCGCGGGTGCCAATACCGGACGAGCCGAACATCGATCCGTCTCTCTACCAAGGCGTGCCGCAAGCACCTGCTCTCGTGAAGGCTCCGCCAGGAACGCAAAGTGGACGCAATACTCCTGTGCCAGTGAAGGATCGGCAAAAACTTGGCATGGAAGGCGGACAGCGAAAGCCTGACGCCCGTGAAGCGATGGTCGAATCTGTGGGTGCACTGGTCAGGATACCTAGTTTCATGACCGAACTGTTTGTCAACTACGATTGCGAGATCGATCGGAGTGACCTCTGCATCGATATGGTAGGTCTGCTGGCCAGGAATGCGTTTCCCGATTCCGCGACATGGAGCACAACCAACGTTCCGCCACTGTGCCTGGACAGCTTACTCAGCTACGTGCAGTTCATCGCCGAGCGGCTGGATGACTCGCCTGTGACAGACGGTCTGCCTGATATCACCACCCTGCGCGAGCAGCGCAGAAGAAAGAAGATCATCATCAAGGGCACCACAAAGTTTAATGAGTCCCCCAAGGCTGGCATTGCATACCTGGCCAGTCAGGGTATCATCGAGGATCCCAATGACGCGCAGAGCGTGACCAAGTTCCTCAGAGGTACAACAAGGATCGACAAGAAGATGCTGGGTGAATTCATCTCGAAACGGGACAACAGCGCCATCCTTGAGGCCTATCTAGAGCAATTCGAATTCGCCGAGATGCGTGTTGACGAGGCTTTGCGATCAATACTGAACACATTTCGTTTACCTGGTGAATCCCAGCTTATTGAGCGTATTGTCACTATCTTTGCCGAGAAGTACTTTGAAGCTGCGAAGCCGGAGGACATCTCGGATACGGATGCGCTGTTCGTGCTGATCTACGCCATCATCATGCTCAACACTGACCAATACAATCCCAACGTCAAGGCTGGTGCTCGAATGAAGCTTACTGACTTTGCAAAGAACCTGCGAGGCGTCAACGGTGGCAAGGACTTCAACGGCGACTTTCTTGAGGAGATCTACAACGCCATCAAAGCGAAGGAAATAGTACTTCCCGAAGAGCATGACAATAAGCATGCATTCGAGCATGCATGGAAGGAGCTTCTGGTCAAGACTCAGACTGCCGAGGATCTCGTGATCTGCCCAACGAATTTATACGATCGAGACATGTTCGCGGCGACCTGGCGACCGATTATCGCCACTCTGAATTATGTGTTCGTGTCAGCGACAGAAGACGCAGTCTACCATCGGGTCATCGCTGGTTACAGCCAGTGTGCTCAGATCGCAACCCGGTATGGCATCCATGAGTGCCTCGATCAGATCATATGGAGTCTTAGCAGCCTGAGCACATTGGCAACGAACAGTCCGACTGATACGAAGCTCAACACCGAAGTCCAAGCTGGCGGAAAGAGCATCATGGTCAGCAAATTCGCAGTCGATTTCGGACGGGATCAGAAGGCGCAGCTCGCAACTGTCGTGCTATTCAAGGTGATCAACGGGAATGAAGCTGCAATACGTGATGGATGGGAACATGTGAGCTCCAGGCCTCTCCGGACAGAGTCCGCATCATACTGACAACGTCATAGGTCGTCCGCATCATCATCAATCTGTTCGTCAACTCCCTGATCCCGACGTCGTTCACAAGCATATCACGAGATCTCGATCTGCCACCCATACCCCTACAGTCCCCTGCACAAGTCATAGAACGCAATGATCGCGCGGGCGAAGTTGGTTTGTTCAGCGCATTCACGAGCTACGTCAGCAGCGTGATGAACGACGAGCCTCCCGAACCCAATGATCAGGAGATTGAAGCAACTCTGATGACCGTCGACTGCATCAACGACTGCCGATTCGAGGAGATACTTGGCAATGTCAGCGAGCTGCCAGTCGAGTCGCTGCAAAGTCTCAGCACTGCACTACTGAACTCACTTCCGGAGAGCGAGAGTCCGAGAGTCATGACTGTGAAGACCGATCTGCCAGCACCGTCACCTACACGTGCAACGAAGACTGTCTCAGACGCACCGGTGTACGACCCCGCCTTGGTATACGTCCTTGAGCTGGCTACTATACTTGCGCTGCGCGATGAGGACACCATCACTCGATTAGGATCTGATGCAGCAGGTGCACTGCAAGTCGCCATACGAGATGCTGATAGCCTGCACCCTGTGGCACTAAGTCGCTCGGTGTTCTACCTTCTCAGCCTTCTACGCGCAAGCAACGACCATGGCTACATTCGGGCACCTGTTGTGCTCCACGCCATCTCCTCCTTCCGGCCGGAGCTGCTCAAGCAGTGCGCACAGCCCATTCTCAAAGGCATCTACGGCTGCGTCAGCGGTCCGGCAGAGCTCAAGAAAGAAATGGCCACGAGTCCGGACTTCTGGGCCGTACTGCATGCTCTGCGACCACAGCCGGAAGCTGCGGAGTTGGCGTTTCAAATTGCCGAAGCTGTGGCTACCGGCGCCACACCCGCCATTACGGCAGACAACTACGAGCCGGCTGTCGCTTTATTGAATGCATTTGCTACAGCTGGCAGTGTGGGTGCGAGACAGGAGCAGGCTCCGTTATCTGGACGCCGTGGTCAGCCGCCTGCCCCGGCGCAGAAGGATGCCAAGCCTGCCAAGAATGAAGCCGTGCTACGTGGTATCAGAGCCATCGGTATTGTCACGCAGCTTGCCAGCCGTGTGCCGGAGCTAATCAAGCAGTCTCACTTGGAAACGCAGGAAGCATGGAACGTCTACTGGTCCCCGATCTTGCGATGTCAGGCTATGCAGTGCGTCAACCCATGTCGTGAGATTCGGCAACAAGCTTTCACAGCCCTGCAACGCTGCTTACAATCGCCCGATCTCGCCTCACCGGACCACAAGGAGTGGACCAAGATATTCGGTGAAGTGCTCTTCCCGCTCATCGGTCAGCTACTGAAGCCGGACGTCTACCAAATGGACCCGCGTGGCATGGCGGAGACCCGCGTGCAAGCTTCACAGCTGCTCTGCAAGATCTTCCTGCACTACCTTGTGCTGTTGAGTGAGTGGGACGGTGTGCTGGATCTCTGGACCAAGATCCTTGAGATCATGGAGCGGCTAATGAACACGCCTCAGAACGAGATGCTCGCCGAAGCGGTGCCGGAGTCTCTCAAGAACATCCTGCTCGTAATGTCCAATGGTGGCCACATCGTGCCGCCTTCCGAGGCACAGAATGAGCAGCAGAAATTGCTCTGGGTCGAGACAAGCACGAGGCTGGAGCGGTTTCTGCCAGGACTGATGGCGGAGCTATTCCCTGAGGCTGAGAAGCAGCAGACGCTGCCGGAACGACCAACTACTAATGGTCATAGTGAGCCTGAGGCGGGTGTCATAAGTGATGCTCCTGATGCAGCGGCTACAACAGCCCATTCTCCAGCACCTCAATCACAGGCAGCTTGACTTGGATTCGAGGCCGTAAGTACGATAGAGGCGATAGATCGAGAGTAATAGACGGCTCGTCCTACGAGAGCTTGCGTGCTGCCGAGCTTGTTCTGTTACTCGTCCTATCATCGCTCACGAGCGTACATCACAACCCAGCCTCGTTCCCAGAGTACACTACGGCTTTCCGACAGCCGAAACACTATCCTTCCATACCCACAATCCCATCAGCCCGATGCTCGAGTGTATGTCCGTGCCCATTCCCATGCCCACTGTCCTACATTTCATGCGCCCAATCCGTCCATGTATCATACCGTGAATTCATCGCTGGAGTACCTCATCGATTCCCATCGTCCTTCGCTTCTTCGATGATCGCGCTTCGCCGAAGCGATCACCCTCATCGTCGCTTGACCCGTTACCTCGTCCTTCCATCACCTCCGACCCTCCCGTAGCGCCGCCAGACTGCTGTGCACCCGCAGGTGTTATCGGCATGGGTGACGAGGCCAGCGTTGGAGCCTGGGATTCGCGATTAAGCATCGGACCGAATGCGCTGGGTGCTGCCATTGCTGTGTATCTAGGGTATTGCTGCATTGGCTCGGAGAGGTGGGATCTTAGTTGAGGCGGATGAGACCGTTGGTACTGTGGTTGCTGCTGCTGCTGGTTCTGCTGAGGCGGCAGCCAGCTCGCGTACTGACTGCGTTGGTACGCGACTGGCTGTTGAGCAGGAGGGTAAGTGAATGACGAGGGACCTGATGGCGATTGTTGATGTGGTTGTTGCTGCTGCTGCTGTGTTTGATACGTCCTGCTGTCTTCTGGACGGTATGTGTATGACGGCGCCGAGTGTACCGAGGGTGGGCGCTGCTGCGGTGTTATCGGTCTGGGCTGTTGTAGAGATGGGCCTGGAGAGAACGCCAGATGAGGACTGTACACTGACCGCTGTTGCGGAGGCGGCCGGTCATCGATTGGGCGGAAGCTAGGCAGCGTGACAACGATAAAGTACGTGGCCGCCTTAGCCAAGCGAATTCGCGCAGGGAATGTCTGTGCTGCTCCGGGTGCCGCTTGTAGCTGCAGCCAAGTGTGCGTTCGGTTCCTGTAGCCTGCTGTGTAGCGCTCGACATCCCGGTCATCGACACCAGTGATCGGGGTCTCTCCGCTTGGGAGTATTGGGGGCAGATACGACGGCTCCCGACCGTCCCTCTCCTCACGCAAGCTATCCCTGATGGCGATGAAGCTTTCGGAATCGGCTGGGGCTGCAATATCAGTGAGTCGCTGTTGTGTCAGTTCACGCCCTGCCGCCATGATCTGCTGGAATGCGCGATTTGCCCGCATGATGACAAGGTTCATGTCGAGGAGTGCAGTTGGTACCTCCCCTGCCAAGTTCGATTGCGCCGACGATCTGGGGCTGGAGTAGGTGAGTGCGGACTGATACGGCTGAGAAGGTTGTGGCAGGTAGGAAGGGGTCGGAGGACCATAGCTGGGCGAACCCTCGCTTGTGAGAGATTGGATAGATCGGAACGACTCCTGACGACGATGCCTTGGCGTTGCCATTGGCCGGTGATGGGTCACGCTAGGATCGACGTTGCTGCTGGTAGCTGCAAGCGGCGTTGGCAAAGGTCGCTCAAGCTTGAACTCGCTATCGTCGCGAAGTCGTGGTCGGCCACGCTTCTTGTGCGCCACATCAACGCAAGTCTCCTATGTTTCATCAGTCTCAGATTCATAGACCACGACATTCGTCCTCGACATACCTGCTTCCCTGAAGTGACGCATCGGCCACAAGGTCGTTGGACATCGCAACTCAAGTGAGCACGCTTGCAATTGACACAGGCTGACGCAACATGGGTCTTTGTCTTGCGACTGCCACGCGCGCTTTGAGGCGACACCCCGATGTCGAAGGGAGGATCTGTCAGTGTAGGTTCCTGCACCCACTGGCCACCGCGACTTGCGGGAAAGTCATGTGCCAGAAAGGGTGTCGTGATGCTCTGATAGTGGGCCTGCCTGGTTGGAAATGCGTACGAGGACGTCGCGTAGGTCGAGGGTACGGTCGAGAGAGGGTGCTGAGGAAGAGCAGGCGGCCCGGACGTAACGAACGTTGTGGCGACAGAAGCGTCAGGCGCTGCAGTGCTCGGATTCTCAGGCAGGGACAATTCGGTCGTAGGCCTCTTTGGAGATGGTGGGCTGGACATAGGCGGTGACGGGTAGTTCGCGTTGAATACCGATTGAAGACGCTTAGCGGCGAATCTGTGCGCTAGCGATGCTCTCCGCTGACACTGATACTCGTGCACAGCGTGATGATGTGCGG
>JAVRRP010000374.1:0-19547 GCA_036872775.1 Oleoguttula sp. CCFEE 5521 | reverse complement strand
GGACGAGACAGACACAGCTACTCTGTCTGCGGCAACAGGGAATGCTCAGCTCTTGCCTATGTGCGAGGTACCGAGGCATCATCAACAAACTTTCGTACCTGCCTCCGAGCTGTCGATCTTATCAGATCATGATTTTTTGACCGCCCCCACTACGGTGACGCCACAGTCCAATGGCCTAATACCATCGACGAGACGAGAGCATTGTAAGTCTACCACTCATACATCGACTGGCGCCAATCTCTATTCCTATCCTGCATCTTTCCCCTTGGGATTGCATGCACTCCTCCTCGATACTCGTCCCCCACCATGGCCGCTCCACCCCCCACCGCTCGCTCCACCTCCACCTCCCCCCAAACCACCATTCACGTTGGCACCCGGCAATCCCTCCTCGCCCGCCTGCAAGCCGACGAAGTAGTCGCCGCCCTGCGCCCCCACCACCCCAATACGCACTTCGAGATCCACGCCATGGCCACCACAGGCGACAACAACCAATCCACCGCTTTACACAAATTCAATGAAAAAGCCCTCTGGACGCAGGAACTCGAGGTGAAACTAGAGGATCGCGAGGTGGACTTCGTGGTGCACAGTTTGAAGGATATGCCTACACAGCTGCCGAAAGGGTTGGTGTTGGGTGGTGTTACGAGACGGGGGGATAAGAGGGATGCGCTTGTATTGAAAAAGGGGAGGGAGGGGAAGGGGTTGGCGGATCTTGGGGAAGGAGAGGTGGTGGGGACTAGTAGCTTGAGGCGGACGGCGCAGTTGAAGAGGTTTCATCCTGGACTGAGGTTCAGGGATGTGAGGGGTAATATCGGCACGCGATTAGCGAAGCTCGACGCTGAAGATGGCGAGTACGCTGCTATAGTCATCGCTGTCGCCGGGCTGGTGCGATTGGGCCTCACAGATCGCATAACGTCCTACCTCTCTAAAGACAACGGAGGCATGCTGCACGCGGTCGGGCAGGGCGGGCTAGGGATCGAGATAAGAGAGGGAGATACGAGGATCGAGGAGGTGCTGAAGCCCATCATCTGCGAACGCAGCATGCGTGCTGCACTCGTGGAGAGAAGTCTGATGCGCACACTGGAAGGCGGCTGCTCAGTTCCTATTGGCATAGAAACGAAATGGGTTTCGAAAAAACACAGCTTGATCGAAACGTCCACGACAGGCGTGGGCGTTGGGATCAAACCCGCTGAGCCCTTCGCGCCTGCCGGAACCCCGCCTTCCCAGACTGCCCCTCTGACCACTACCGAGGAGAGTGATGACGACGTCACGGATGAGCTGGCCGTGAGCGCTATTGTAGTCAGTCTCGATGGGCAAGACGCAGCGGAAGTCGAGACGTCACTTACTATCACCACATTCGAGGAGGCGGAGGAATTCGGTATCGAGATCGCGCGCTTGTTAGTCGAGCAAGGTGCGGCGAGGATACTGAAGGCCATCACGCTGAACAGGGACATTATACATAAGCAGGGAGATGCTTGAGGAATTGCGTCCTCGAGGATACGAGTACTTCGCTTTTGCTGATACGGAGACATCCGCAACGAGCAAGACCCGAGTACACTTCTGTCCACTGTCAATCGCCAATTCCGCCGAGTCGGGATATTCCCGATTAAAAGGCTACATCCAAGACCAAGGTCTAGAGAATATCTTCGTACCAGCAGAAGGGTATACGCAAATCTACATGTCCATACTTTCATCACACTCCTCACATTCCCCAGCATCTTTCATCCCCCAATGTATCTGTCCTATATCCGCTCCGTCCACATCACGCTAGACGCTCAATGCTTAATCTTCTCCTTCAACTTATGCAGCTTCGCCTTCAACTTATCCTTGCCATGCAGCTCCTCCTCCCCGGTGCTCGTCTCCTTCTCCCCACTGCCAGTCCCACCAACGATCGGCACCGCGCTCTTGACAGCCGGACTGCTGGTCTCAGCTGCCTTACTCTCACTGCCAACGGCCGTGGAGCTAGATGTGCCGGTGAATGACGTCTTGGGCGAGACTTGCGTGGAGTCCATAGGCGGCGCTGCGGCAGCTGCTGAAGAGGTGGAAGTAGCGGGAGCAGTTGCGGACTCAGCAGTCGCAGGCGTAGCGGAAGAAGACGACGGTGCGTCCACACCTGCCACTGAGCCGATCCTCTGCCCTCCCGCAGTAGGAATGGCGTCCGGGTTTTTGCCGGGCAGGGCATCGGTGTCGGATTCCACGAATCGGGAGCTGTGTGGCGCAGCAGCGGAGGAGGCGGTGCTCGTGTCGGGTGGTGAAGTGGCGTTTTCGGCGGTGAGAGTGCTCGAAGCCGCGGCGGCTGCTGCGGTAGCGTTCTCGGTGCCGCTTTGGCCGGGTAGCAGGTCTGTGCTGGCGCCTGCGGGGACACTGACGGGAAGGTGGTTTGGGGGTAGGGCGCTGGCTTCGCTGGAGCTTTGGGCAGCCGATGGGGCGGAGGGGGCTGGGGGAGAGGATGAGGAGTCTGCCACAGTCGATGGTGTGGTATCTGTGACAGCTGCTGGTGCAGAGTCCGAAACTGTTGAAGTATCCTTTTCGGCTACCGCGGGCGTCGTCTGCGCAGTCGCAGCAGGCTCCTCAGCAGTCGTAGTCTTCCCGCCCACAAACGGCAGCGAAGGCAGCGCAGTTGCGAACCAGCTACTGCTCCCCACACCGCCTGTCTTCGGTGCTTCCGTCGTAGTCTCAGTCAAAGGCTCCAGCGCCTTTGCACCCAGACTGGTCTCGGGTTTGACGTTCTCGGCTATGGGCTCGCTGGTGTATGAGGCTGTTGCCTTTTCGTCCTGTCGTTCTGCCGTCGTTGGTCTCGTGGGGTACTGTTCTGAGGGCCGAGGAGTGTGAGCTCGCCAGGGCTCTTTCTCGCCTGTCGCGTCGTCTTTCGCTGGTTCGTGGATTTCGGGGTTTGTAGCTTCTGCTGTCGAGTCTGTGGTGGATGTGGTCGTGGTTGCGCCAGCGAGTGGGGCAGCCTTGCCACCTAGCTCATCGTCTGGCGAGCGGTCAGATGTGAAAGCGTCGGCTTGGAATAAGATGCAGCTTACCCTCAACATTACCCTTATCGAATGGCTCTCCCGCCTTTCCAGTACCTTGCTGGGCATTGACAGGTTCATGCCCCTCGGCGGGCTTCGCGCCGCCATATACATAGCCTACGACGTTCTTGATTGTCTCCATGATTGATCTTTGTTTGGTGCTTCTCGAGAATATCCCTTGAGAAAAGTGCTGAAAGAAAGTGCTTGAGGAACAAACCTTATGCAGCTGATAGCAATTCGTGGCGCAGTTTGAAACCTGGTATTAGGCTAGCTTGCCTGGGTGTTGGTAGATTGCAATGATGAGGTCGATCGACAGACGTCACTTTGCTGACTGCAGGGGTTCGGACACGTGGGGGCGAAGATGGAGAGCACGCGACTCGACTTCATCCTCCCAGTCCCCAACCTATCCTTGATTGACGACGCCTCGCCAGGCGAGGATGACATTGCGACAGCATTAAGACAAAGGCGCTTACCCGTGAGGCTCTCTTGGACGCTCCGTTCGATGTCTTCGATCTATCGCACCGTACGGAGCGCGTAGGATGCATCGACCTTCGCTAGCGTCCGCTGCCTGGAAGCGACAGCGGTTGATATTGCGCCAAGTCGACTGCTGTGCCACGGGCGACAGTGTCTTCGTATACTTCCCGTGGAAGAGCCCCCTTAAAGCAATCGCTCGAGTGATATCACGGTAGGTTCGTGCTGTCTTTTGTGCAGTAGAATAACGTCTCGTTTGTTCCACTTCGATGTCCGCATTACAGGTCCCCAACCGCGTGGCGAAAGAGCATGTCAGCCTCATACATGGCTGGACGGAGTACCATCGGCTTCTCATCAAGATGGCATATTTCGACGAGGACGAAGTGCAGTTCCCACCTCATACTGGGTCTGGCAAGCACCCTCTAGCCACAACGCGGTTGATCGAAGCAGGACTGCATGAAGACTTGATTGCGTTGGTGCATCTACTTCCGTTTGCAGCTCCATCACGGAGCAGCGACACCGCGATCTCCCCCGGCAGTAACACGTTGACGTACTACGAGAAGGATAGCCAGTCAGGGCTCAATTCTGAAGTACGGATGTTCGGCTACGACGACGAAGGCGAGGTGACTCTACCGAGTTGGGCGATGCGTTTGACAGCTGCCAACAATCGCAACGATAGCCAAGTCATCTACGACATGCGCAACAGTAAGCCTTGCGTTGAGTCGGGACTTGATCACGTGTAGCAGCTGACGCATGCCTTAGAAACCTTATCTGAGATCTCGCTGTACGAGACCACAATGACCGAATTTGAGAAAGCTGCCAGACCGGCTGGGGAGCTGCCACAGCAATGGTTGCAGAACTTGCATTCCCTCGAGTGGATCCCCTGGCGGCCTAGCGATGGTAATTTGTGGTTCTATGTTCGAACACGCGTCTATGAAGACGAGCTCCGCTTTGAGCGCTCAGGCCAGACGGTAGATCCACCGAAGATACCAGCTTGGGTGTATGTTACCATCCGTACACTGTTCAGCACTATCTGACTCCACTTGCAGTACCGCAGAGCAAGCTGCGCGCCTGAGCCACATCCCTAACATACTCACGGAGATCAACAAAGCGCAGCACAACGAGTACTGGTCTCGCAGACTGATCTTCGAATCTGCAGGCTGGCCCGAGGCGTTCGATCGACAGGAATGTCGAGATAGCATTGATGAGTGGGAGTGGGAGAGTACCGCTATATATCATGAGTCGATGCGCGCGCATATTCCACTCATGATAGGGGACGACAATTTTGGGAAGGTGATGCGCGAGTACTTTCGAAGAGCCGCTGGGGAGTATGCTGTGTGAAGTACACGCCAACCCCTGGCTTCACTACGGTCTGTTTCGGATCGCGACTGAGCTGACCTATACTAACCACATGTCAAGTAACGGAGGAACGCCGCACCGCTGCAGCGATGATCATCGGCCAAGACTGAGAACCACGCCTTCTGCTAGCGTTGCATGAGCTACACCGCTATTTGTTCTTGATGGCAATCGCCTGCATTGACGCATATGTAACGCTTCTCGCGGCCTAACACGCATGCTCAATCAGATTCTGCCCTGATCACTACATCATTGACACAGGGCGCCTCTAGACCCACCGCCATGGATTCTGTCAGTACGTCCTCTGCGCACCAATCCCTCATTACCAGTGTACTGAAGTACTACACGACACTGATCGACCTGGCGTACCTGGATACAACAGAGGTGCAGTTTCCGCCCCATACTGGCCCCGGTAAATTAGCCTTAGCGAGAGCTCAGCTTTTAGCTGGTGGAGTCCGACCAAATGTTGTAGAGCTTCTGCAATTACTGCCATGGGTCACATTGTCCGCGAGGCACAAAGCGCATGACGAAGGGCTCCCTATCACGCAAATGAGTACAGCCGTGACGTATTACGAGGCCGAGGATGACGCGAGATTTATCTCCGAGGTTCGTAGATATGGCTACAATGAAGCAGGTGACGAGGTGTTGCTACCGGATTGGGCGTTGCTAGTCACAGTCGCTCGGGTTCGCGACGATACGTCCCTCATATATGACCTCCGACGCAGTAAGGATGCCACAGATAGACTCCAGCACGGACACCGCGAGCTAATAATGTCCTAGAGACACTGTCGGAGCTGTCAAGAGGTGAAGCGAGCGTAGCAGAACTCGAGCGCTCTGCAAGGCCAGCATCCGAGGTGCTTGCTCGATTATCTCAGGAACTGGTCTCACTCTAGGTAGTGCCCTGGCGGACTAGTGAGACTCCAAAAGGATTTTTCAAGCGAACGCGCGTCTATGAGCAAGAACTCTCCGACCCCAACTCTCTGGCGCGCGCGGCTCAGCTCCACTTCCTCTCGACGCCGCCATATGGAGGGTATGATCTAGATCCGCGTAATCTCCATTCCTACTCGCTGACGTTTTACGCAGTGGACCGAACGATGTAATAGCAAGCTCTAGGGCAGAAGCCGAGCAACTCGCCACTGCATTGAACAAGTCTCGCCACAACGAGTTCTGGTCGCGCAGGATCATCTTCGAAGCTTCAGGCTGGCCGAACAGCTTCGATCGACAAGCTTGCCGACAGAAGATTGATGAATCGGAGGCGGGTGTGCATGCGATCAGAATGCAATCTATGATCACACGCAATTTCGGTATGATGATGGTTGGCGACATGGAGAACGGAGCAGTTCTGCGCGATTTCTATAAGCGTGGGGCTGGCCATCACGCTGTGTGAACATCATCGAGCGGCTTGCGACGCTGATTTGTCACGAGACCCTGGCTCAGACTTTGTCGGAAGCATGGGCCGGCAGCAATCAAGGATTGTTGGGATGCCGACCGTGATCTTTCACGAAATCCCGCTTCGCATGGGAGTGTCGTAGTGTGATCACCGGGTTGGTGTAGCAGACTACGCAGAGATCGAAGCTCTCACGGCCTTGCGGGCACTGCGAGCATCGCATGCACGCCTCGCTGGCATCAATCTAGCGTAAGTACGAATTAGCGTCGGCGAGTAGAGAGAAGCATATAGAGGCGGGAGTGGCGAGAACTCACCTTCCTGTCACACCCGTCGCAAGTCACTCGCCTCGAAGTCCGCCTAGGAGGCTCGGCACCAATGTGTTTATGCGTCCCCGACGAAGTCGAATCTGAGTGATGACGAAGACTCGAATCGACTCCTGGCAGATCAGACGCAACACTATACCGTCCATTAGCGCTCGGTGCAGGCTGGACTGGTGATGGTGGCTGGGGCCGATACGAAGATTCTTCGATCCCATATCTGGATGCGTGTCCAGTCGTTGAGCCTGGTGGATCGAATGTGAGGCCCTCCGGCTCCGGATCATCCTGTTCGTCTGGGCCAAACCACTGCCAGCTAGTCAGCTTTGCGCATCATGTCAGGCTACAAGTCGACGAGACCTACCCTTCTCTTCAAATCCTCTACTTCCAGCTCTGCAGCCAGCGTTCCAGATCCGTGGTCAACATCAGGGCCATCTGTTCGATGAGGTTTGTGATCGGCCTCCACAGCCGTCCTTTTCATCCTCGTCTCAATGATCTCGATGCGATCGTCACCTTGGTGACTGTGCAACCCAGCACTCGCCTTCGCCCGCGCATTCCCTCTCAGGAAGTTGGCGTCAAATAGCGGACTCTGCGCCAGCCCCTTCAACCTCTGCTCCTCAACCATCTTGACCCTCATTTCACTTTTCCTATTTCTGCTCCCACCTATCGCCTCGCCGACCCTCGATCTCGACATTGGCATCAACTCCGGTAGCGCTGCTACACTCATCTTGACTTCATATCTTCTACCTTGAGCATCGAACCCACTCAACTCCAACGGTCCCCGCAAACCCCCTAATCCCTGCCCCACCTTTCCCGCAGACGCTGAAGTGCTAGGGGTAGAAGCTCGATACATACTGTCCATAAACATGAACATGTGCTGTTTCCGCCTCAACCTCTCCTGTGCAGCAGTCAACTTCTTCTCGTTGAGCACGAATTTCCATTTGCCACGACTGAACGTATTACCAAGGTCTCGCTCCTCAGGTATCAGAGCCTGGATCTCGTCGAAGATCTTACCAGTCTTGCAGATACCAGTCAGCCCACCGCAAAATCTGTTAGCTAGATGCGATGACTTGATACCTCTCGTACAAGATTACTCGCATCTTGGGCAAACTTGACACTATATCCGCCATTGTCTCTCTCCTCAAGACGGTTCCCCAGCACCCCCACCCATCCCACACAGAAGTCGACTTCCTGCGCAAGGTCTTGTAGCAACTTGGGAGCGTTAGTGTAGGATTTGTATTTCGTAGTGAGGAATGATGCTAGAGATGTGCCGGCGTCGGCTATGCCTACTATGCCAGCAGTGAGAAAGAAAGGATCCATCACGAGCAAAATCGAGGAGCAAGTCCAGAGTAGTAGGGAAAGTCCAGTACTTGCAAAGATCCATTAGTATGGTAAGGCGATATGAAGTGCGTGACTGTACATATGCGTGTGACGCTGGCTTGCAGCAGTGCTACTGCAGGGTCGGGTCGATGGAGTGCAGTAGTGTGCGAGCAATCATTGCTTGGCATACATCTCGATCGAGATGTACACGGCATGGGACTCAGGAAGAGAAGGGGAAGGGAACGCAGAAAGTGAGTAAAGTATGTATACAACCTCACCTCCCCACGAAGACGCTCTCCCCACAACGCCATCGCGGCAAAGGTCGTGCTTTCCGCATTCGCTGCAAAGTGCATCAGTCTACACCTCCACGTCTACGAAGACCGTTCATCCCTAGCTTTTGCCCACCACCGATAAGAAATGCAGACAACGCCTACCATGCCCTCAACGCACGCGTAGCGTGCCATCTCATTCATTGTCCCTTCCCATTCTCGCAAAGGAGGGTCCACTCGCGTCGACAAGCCATACCCTACGAAGCCAGCGCACGAGCGCCGCCCCTGCGAGCAGTGTTCTTGGGCACGTTCTTGGGCTTGGCAGAGACGGTACTCCAGCCATCCTCCTCCATAGCCTCTGCTGTAGGCTCAGCGCCCTCGGCGGTGTCGCCCGCTGAGACAACCTTGACAACGTCCTGCGGCTTGGTCTCCTTGTCGCCTGTTATCGTGCCGTTGGCAGAAGCGTCGGGCATGTCGCTCACGCCGTCTTCATCGTCGCCATTCTCGTCGTCGTGCTTCAGCAGGCTAAAGCTCGGGCGCTGTTGCTCGCGAGGCGCGTCACTGTCGCCGTTCTGCTGCTTAGTCCAGGGGTTCTTTGCGGGAGGTGCGTTAGTAGGCTTCGATGCTCTGCGAGGGGCGCCGGGTGCGGCTTCGGTCGTAGGAGATGTGACCTTGTCATCTTGCTGCGTCTGACCACGGTCTGCACGCTCGGCGCGGGCTTGACGGGCAGCGGCTTCCTTTGCGACCTTCTCCTCACGAGCCTTGTCGTCCGCTTCCTTCTTCTCGCGAATGGCGATCTCACGCTTCTCGGCAACTTCGCGGTCGCGTTGAGCGGTGTCGATCGGCTTCGCAGCACCAAAGGGAGAAGCCTTTGAGTCTGATGCAGCGCCTGCGGAGTTTGGAGCAGAGCTTGACACAGTACGCTTAGCAAGCTGGATTCGCGGTCGCTCCGTTGGCGCTTTGACGACCGGCGAAGTCGGCGCTGATGCCTCTGGTGTGGCAGCGGGCGACGGGGCGTCAGGACGCATCTTCGAGCGCCACTGACTGTCTTGCTCTGCTGCGGTGGGTGCACGGTCGGCAGGTGGTCTGCCCTCCTGGAACTCACGCCTGGGTGGGCGTGATCCTGCCTCGGATCGGCCAGTTCCCTCACCCCATGCTGGACTCGAGCGACGCTCCTGTGGTGCGCCGTACTCACGAGGTCCAGCACCATCACGAGCTGGTGGAGCTGCACCTGCTGCTGGTGAAAGTGGACCCTTGCGCTCCCAGTTGCTGAAGTCGCGCACCTTGCCGTCATCTTGGAAGAAGGCTGGTCGTCTACCACCATCACGGTCGCTACCAGCATCTGACCTCTCGTCAAAATTCCCCCTGCTGAAGCCTCGCGAGGGCTGACGGCCTTGTGTAGCGAGGTCTGGTAGCGGTCCCTTGCGAGACCAGTCGGAGAAGTCGCGTGTCGATTCTGCGCGTTCTTTCGCTGAGCAGTGTCAGTATCATGATCATTATGTTGAATATTGTCGGCAACTTACATGGCTCAGCCACGCTGATCCGCACGTTACGTCCCATGAACGATGTCTCCGATAGCGTGAGCGCCTTCTTCAAGCCCTCAACTGTCCCAAATTCCACATATCCGAAGCCCTTGGGCTTGCGATCGACCTTATCCTCGATCAATCGGACTGATGTAACATCGCACCCCGCCAGAAAGCCCTCTACGTCTGTTTGCGTGACGTCGAAAGCGAGGTTGCCGAGATGCACTGTGTAAGGTGGTTTGTCTGGGAGAGGAAGCTCTTCGCGGACAGCGTACTGAGGACGGTCTGGGTGTTGCGTTAGTACAGAACCAGGTTTCCACTAAGATCCTGAACTCACCACCGCCACCACCATATCCTGAATCGCCACCACGTGCACCCATGTTACTTCCGGAGCGCTCCCACGTCGGCTGGCTGAACGAGCGGTCCCCTCCTTCCCTGTCGCGCGCCGAATACTTCGAGGAGGCAGATGGCAGAGGCTGCGAGTCCATCTCGTCGGCCCATGATCCGAGCGCTGTGTTGTGTGAGTATCTGCCGACTCTACCTTGTTCGATATGGGGTATACGCACTCTGATTCTGCAGAAAATCGCCCAGCGCCATCTTCTCCGCCTTCTTTTTGGGAGCTACACATGTTGCTGTCAGTATGAGGAAACATCGACACTATCGTTGGAAGTACGCTCTCTGCTGCATTGGTCGCCCCCGTCGCTGGTGCTGCCGCTGTCGCTTGCTGCAATCCCCTCCACCACCCCGCGCGCAAAGTGTAACACGTACCCATGATTGCGGTTGATCTCGACCCGGCGCTGTGTGCGCTGGCCGATAGAACAGGAAGTAAGTGCTTCCTGTATTGTTGTCGAGTGTGTAGTAAGAGCAGTGGTGGTGCTCTCGTTGGTGGTGGTAGTCGAGTCGTGTGCTGGCTGTCGACTTTGTGAGGTGGAGCGGAATTTCCTCAAATGTCGGGTGGCCCGAGCGCCTCTACAAATGATCGCATTGCCCAAGGGTCCGATCTCGACTTCACTACTCGCAGTCTAGGGGTCATATAGTGAAGATGTGTGCGATGCACGACGCAGTACACGCCTCGGAGATGCGGCGGTGAATGGCGACGATGTCACAAGCCCGCAAAGATGCCAGGACGCCATACCAGGACCCTTTGATGGCCGTCCTTGAGCCGGCCTTGAAAGTAGGCGCTTTCTCCGGTACATCGAGATTCACCATTTTTTGATCGAGACCATCAGCTAAGCACAATCATAGGCGCAGCAGGCTTCTTGGTCGGTGGGACAGCAGGCATAGTCCGCAGTGCGACTCCGTCTCTATTCGCCACGGCTTCGGCAATTCAATGCACTTTCCTTGGCACAACCTACTGGGCATCGCGAGGCTTCGCTCTGCAAGCTTGGTCCACCCCTGGTCTTCAGTCGTCCAATGATCGTATCAAAGCTAGCGCGCTCGCCGGAGGGTTGTCTGGTGGCCTCACTGGTCTCCTCTTTCGTGGACGATCAAATGAGATCCCTGGAACCCTGGTTATGGCTCTGTTGGCTGGTGCCGGACAGGGAACCGCGAATTGGTGGCAATCGCCGAAAGCTGTCGTGGCCGAGACAGACAAGCCGAAACCGTCTTGGACGTGGGCGAGCCTTCTGCCAATGAAGCACATGACCAATGAAGAGTACGCTGAGATTCTCCGCGAGAAGCTACTGAAGGTTGATGTCGAGATTTCGATCCTGGATGACAAGATGGCCGCGCTCAAGACTCAGCATGCGTCTGGGTCGGCTGAGTCAGAAACTTCGCAGAATGCAGCTGTGCTATTGCCGAAGGAGTGAGTGAGGCATCGCCTGTCATATGAATGGTCACTGAAAACATCCGGTAACAACCGTAATGTCTTGACGATCGCTTCGATTGTGCGCGAGCAAGCTTATCCAAGACAATGGCTGTGCCGGTCAGCAGCTACCTGCAATCAAGAAGGACCCTGTACGATAAGCTCTTAACCTCAGCCCTGAACCGGGACGATGCTCGAAGAAGCAGTGCGATCGCGCATACTTGGGAACCCTGGCCCGATCACACAATCATAGTCACAGACGACACTATCACGCTGAACGCCAAGTGTACGAGGCTGTTCAACGGACTCGACTGGGCGTCAGACCTCGCAGCCCGTTGGGCTGCAGGAGCTCGACACGGGGCACGCTCAGTCGTTCGGCCACCTTACGAGTGTGCATAGTCACGGATGGGAAGAACGCACCTCGCGCGGCGACGCAGCCTGAACACGTAGATTCTGGGCTGAGTGAAGGAGAACGCAGCAGGCGACCGATCAGTGCATAAGGGAGGGTGCGAGTTCTCAACATCGCGCGACATGTGGCCAGTGGGCAACGTAGAGAATGTGACGATGGAAGGGTCAAAGAGAGCCGAAGTGAGACAGGCAGAGGTCACGAACTGGAGAGACAATTCCTAACGGAGACCACGTAGCGAAAGAACCAGGCTATCTGATCGCTCCGATGCTACCACCCGCTGAAATCCCCGAACCCACCCCCTTTCTTCGCCTTCTTCCCAGGTGGCGCCATGTCCCCTCCCTCCCACTCCTCACTCACAATCTTTGCCGCACTACCCGCACTCGCAGCCTTGAGATACTTCCCCACGCCTGCCCCATCCTCCTCAGCCTTGCCATCCCCCCTGATCCTCTTCCCAGTCCACGTAGTCCTCTCATCCTCCGCGCCACCTTCCTTCCTGAGCACCTCTCTCCTCAAATCCTCAACTTCCTTGCCCTCTCGCTCTTTGAGGAACTCCTCAAACGGATCAACAAAGATAACAACCTCCTCGATTGCACAGCGTTCTGTGGGCCTGTCTTTCTCATCCACAGGCACTTTCTCCAGCCGGTCCAGCGTATCCAGGCCTTTGACCACGCGGCCAAAGATCGTATGCTTCCGATCCAGATGCGGTGCAGCGCGGTATGTGAAGAAGAATTGACTCGTATTCGTGCCCTTCCCCTTATTAGCCATACTCACCACGCCCCTGCCATCGTGCTTCTGCGGCCCCTCGAATTCATCCGCAAAAGCCTTCTCCTTCCCCCAACAACTCTCGCCTCCCCTTCCCGTGCCTGTGGGATCACCACCTTGCAGCATGAAGTTCGGGATATTCCGATGGAAGCTCACGCCGTTGTAGTAGCCTCGTTTCGCGAGTGTGATGAAGTTCCAGACTGCTTTGGGGGCATTCTCGGGGTATAGGGCGAGGTTCAGCGTGCCGTGGGTGGTGAGGAGGCGGGCGTAGCCTGTATTCTTGACTAGACGCGGGCGGGAGAGGAGGTATTGTTCGGTTGTCAGAAGGGTTGGGGCGGTGGAGGTGTTTGGTGTGAGGCCTGTGGAGGTGAAGGACGCGGCTGCTAGGCCGTTGGAGTGTCGGGCTGCGTTGTAAGGTAGTGGTGCGGTCGTTCGACTCGAAGGAGCGGAAGCGGCTGGCCGAGTCGCTGCAGACGCACTCGTAGCCACAGCGGTGCTGCTGCCGTTCTCCCTCTCCGCTCGTTTCTTGGCCACAACGTCCTTAGCCTTCTGCACCTTCGCGCTCTCCTCTTCCTTCCCAACACCACCCGTTACCCTCCCCTCACCCTCCTGCAACACAATAACATCACCCCTCCCAAATTCAATCTCACTAACCAAATCCCTCCAATTCTTCGCCTTGATGTTCAACCGCTCCACAGTCTCCCACGCGAAGACGTTCCCCGTCCCCCTGATCGCGACCAACCGCGTAGAAGCCGTGAAACTCTTATCCGTCACCGGGTCCACAAATCCACCCTCTTTACCCTCGGATTTCGTGAAATTCAGCTTCACCAACTCCGAAGTCTTCAACGGCAGATTGTCGACGGGATCTGTGCCATGTTCCCGCACATGCGGCAGTATAGCCGTCAGCTCGAAGATCCTCCCTCCAGGCGTGCAGACTGGATGGCTCCAAGGTGTGAGGGTCAGGGCGCAGTGGGTGAAGGGGAGGTTATTGCGGTTCGAAGGGTCGACTTTGCGGGCGTTTGCTCCAGCGGAGGCACCAAAGGCGTCGGCGGAGGACCATTCGCTGTGGGTGATCTGGAGAGATTCGTGTCAGGGGGAGGGACACAAGGAGGGCAAAGTATGGGGAGACGGACGTACAACTTATCTGTGCCTGGGAAGTGGATGTTAGTCTGGGCGAGAGCTCTGCGGGATGGGGTTCGGGGGTTACTTACCTTTGCCCATGGTGGCGGTAGAGTCGGCACAGTGGTATGCGGATGGTACAATCTTGCGGATATGATCAAGTGAGCAGAGGCTACATGTGGTGACAGCGAGTACCGACAGTGTTTGGCAGTCGCAAAAGTACCAATCAGGCTTAGCGTCGAGGGAACATTCACATGTCAAACGATGCTATTTCGATTTTGGGCCATGCTATTGCGATAGAGGGTGGATTAGAGAAATTTCATGGTCTTGCTATGCAAAACTATGCTACTACATCGCGATCAGACACTACGCTCATCGCCTCGTCCTCCCTTTCGCCCTCCCGGCCGCTCCAGCCACTCTTGAACCCAGCCCAGACCCTCCGCTATCCTTGACAGTTCCAAGACTCGCTTTTCGACTGCCCGTCGGTGCGTCCGAAAAGCTCGCCCCCATTCGCTTCTCCATGTGCAGCTTCGCAGCAGCAGCCTCGGGTGTGTCGTACCCGAGCTGCGTGCTAGGCGGCGCGGGAGCAGACTGAGTGGGAGCATCGTGATCAGCGTCATCGTCGAATTCACCAATACCATCGGTGAATTTGTGGCCAGTGGCGATAGCCTGGTCGATACTGGTTCCAGACAATGAGCGAGGATTCAGACTGCTGCCACTCGCGGCACGACCAAGACGTCGTGACTTGAGCCTCTGCAGAGGAGGTTGTATGCTCGATGATGATGTTCCTGGTCGCGAGGCAGCGCGACGCTGCTCCATTAGTGCTTGTAGGTCTGCTGTGTATTCTGGTTCTTTAGCTATGGCGGGCGAAGGCGGATGTTGACTGGCATTAGATGTGGGTGGTGATGCTGGCGTCTTCCTTGGCTGGTTGGTATAAGACTCATCGTCATCATCAACGTGCACGACCTCTCGGTCTCCAGCTGGCTTTCGTGGTGAAGCATTGGGAGGGATATCTTGCAATGGCTGCGAGCGAACTTGTGAACTCTGATGCATTGGCGCTGGAGCCTCCACTGGAGGAGGTCCTATGGTGACAGGCGAATCATCGTCATCCTCGTGGATGAATGGCCCTGCTTGTGTGTTCGAAGTCATTGGCGTCGGCCGTGAAGCATACAACTGTAAAGATGGTGTTGCATGTCGCTTCCTCGTGTTAGACAGCCGCGCCGGCGGGTCTTTGCTGGCAAATTGTCAGCAGAGGTCTACATGACGATGATCCGATGTGCTTACTTCGCCTTCGATCGCTCTGCCCGGGTTGTCGAGGCTGTCGGTGAAGCTGCAGCAGAGCTAGCACCTGTCTCCTGCGGGTCGAGGGCAGATGGCGCAATCCTGTAAGCTTCGATGTCCAGTACACGCTTTTGCAAAAAGGAGTCCCAAAGCCATGCTGCAGTGACGACAGGCACTTTCTTCAATGCGGCGTACCTGGCCTTCTCCGCATGTAGCGTCCCAGATCCACTGACGAGTAATGCGGGCCCTTCGTCGAGGCGCTCAACATACGTAGCGTCATTGGCCTGCACAGACTTAGCAACATGTCTCAGATCGACGCTGTCGAACCCACTGCTACAGATTGACATGCCTGCCATGCCATCTACCAGCAAGTCCCAGCGCGGTCGACTGAACACGTCACTTTTGGGGTTCAAAAGGTTTTTCGAGCGCATGCAGCGTTCGACCCACCACTGCGTGGCGATGATCGTGTCTTCCGACACTTTATCTAGGAACTCTGGTCGGTCGGCCAGGTCGTGAGGAACAAGTACGAAAGTGGCTCTGTAGTGAGGTCTACTCTTGACATTGTGAAGTTCATCCTTGTCGGCCAGGACTACAGCTCCGTTCCCCGTAAGGAAACCCACAACGCGTTGGTATTGCGCACTTCCAAAGCCGTGAAGAAGAATGTGCAGCCCTGCAAAGAAGCCTTGCGGTCGCTGGACTACTTGTGTAGGGTATGGTGCCGTGAAGCTGGCAGGTCTTGATTCAGCCGGTGTAGGTGCTCCATGGCCCAGAGTGTGCTGCGAATCCTCATCTCCGAGACTGAAGCCACTTTGATCCAAGGCCTGTATCTCAGAGTCTTCGACCGAGATTCCCTGCCATACGTTTTGACTGTGACTTTGCAGCCGACTGCTAGCAGAACGCCGTAGCTTGCGTGGTCCCGTGTCACCTTCCTCTTGAGACTCGCTATCTCTGGCGCGCTTGAGAGCACTCACACGCGGCCTGACTTCGGTAATGAATGCACCTATGCCTTGCTCTGCCTCCGGTATTGTTGGGTCGTATAGTCCTGGTTCCAGCGCCATCCCTCGTGTCAGACTGTCGCTCAGCCATTTGACCGATACCGTTGCCACACCCCAAGCTTTTGCCGCAGCATATTTTGCTCCCTCAGGTTTTGCAACAATCAAGTGTGTCACTTGCTTCGTCATGTCGCCGTGATACTCCGCGCCGTTGTTCTTGACCATTTCTGCGATGGCTAATCGCTCATCGGTGTCAATAAAACCAGTGACGGAGATCTTCAAACCAGAAAGAGCAGGCAGCTGATACTCCTTGTCCAATGCGGCAACGTCTGTATCCGTCCCAGCTGTCCATATCTGCTGTATTGCCACTACCCAGTCAGGGTGGAGGACCTTGATATCCGGTCGCTGCTTGGCGACATACTTGTATTTGCTCGTGTTTATATCGCCTACAAGCAGATGGGTCACGTCGCCGGTGAGGTCCAGTCTGTGTGCTGCACCCATCTCGGTGGCAAGCTTCGCCAGGCGTGTCTAGTAGACAATTAGTATGATGCCCCAAGCTGTTTCTGGTGATCAGTGAGTGATCAACTTACGCGATCATCTTGGCTGAGGGAGGTGCTACACAGCACGACGTGCTGAAGAGGCAGCTGTTCGTCCCCTATACATGTTGTCAGCACGAAGGTCTAGCTACCACTCGAGGCCAGTATACTCACGTATCACAGCGCTGTGCGCCGCCATTATTGATCTTCCCAAGCCATTAGGACGCGATGTGGAAAGTCCCTCCCAATATCAACTGAACGCGTGATCACGTGTAGATAAGATAAGCGCCTGGGTCCAATCATGACCTCACCGACGCATTGGGTAAAAGCACTGCCATAATCAGGAATCCATGGAGAATACATCATCACGATGGTAACAAGTCGAGTATGCCGAAGCGGGAATGTGCGCCGGACACAGCTCCGCCGTATGCACACTGCTCTAAGGCAATTCTCAAGAAACTCCACGAACGGGCTGAGGGAGAACTTTTCAAATACCGCACCGTGGTTCCGCGGATCTGGAATCTCGATCACCGTTACATGTACGCTCACGCCAGTCGGCTACGGCTCAGTGTTGTATCCGCTTCCATCTATGGCATCTCGTTGTGCACACTCACGAGTCGGGAACCGATCAGGCACGCGAGCGTATGCTGACCGTACGCATATGCCTTTGGGATGCGCAGCAATGGAAGCAGACTATAGATCTCACGCCATAGTCGCGTGACGGTCCTCGGTACTGTGCGGGAACAGCTCCAAACCCTTGCGGCACATCACAGTCGATGTCGATCCTCGCGGCAGCAGCGGCATTTTGTACGCGAATCCCTCATGACATATCATGTAATTCTAGACGTCCTCGGCAGTCAGGCCATCATTGCGCATGTACGGGGAGTTCTGACCTGCCTGCTTCGCGGTAGCACGGCGGCAGTAGTCAGCGGCGCGTCCAGCCTAGTCTCAACTCTCAGAGCGTAAGCCCTTTCCGCTGCTCCCGATTGACGCGATTCCATGCGATGACGGAGAGCGAGTAGCTCGTGAACGAAAACTGTAGAGCGAACTTACACCACGTCAGCACGTTGTCAAAGTAAGAAGAGCCTCGCGTCCTTCCACTCTTGATATTTGCATTGCTGTACCTGCTGCGGCCATAAGCCAAGTGCTGCCACAACCCCACGTTCACTTGAGTACCTACTCGGCTGCAAGCCCGATCGCATCTGCAGCTATCCTTGGACCTTGGAAACGTCGAAGCAGCAACGTCAGGACTCAACGACACCCTAGCTCTATGCCGTACGCGCTCAGGGAGCAATAGTAGCAACATCCAACTTCCCTCACAAGCAGCCCCCGGTCCTGACATATACCTCCAATTACCGATCTGCGACCGATTGCATGCATGTTTGGATGCAGCTCTAAGTCGTCCTCGCCTGCAACTTCGACACCGACTCTCCTACCAGTACATCTGAAACATCATTTGCGCCTGTCTCATCCGCTTGGACGCTTTGTACGCCCTGAATCCTTGTCAGCAAATGTAAGTTGCACAAGCATTTCCTTACAACAATGGAGCTCGTGCGCCGTGTGCTGGCGCTGTATGACGAGATGTGCGACCGAGCACTGCTCTTGCCATAGCAGAGCGCGTCTGCTCGGACGCTCTTGCGTGCGCGCATATTTCTATGTGCGACAGCACCAGAGAAGGCAATTGAGTAGAAAACCTTCCGTTGCAAACATCATGATCTCCTCCACTTTCCCTCGGACAGCTAGCTGACGAGGCATTCGTAATGGCAGCAGCAGTCGAATTACGCAGTCGTACAGGCGGCACACTAGCATATTATCCTCCGACCGAAGAATCCGCATCATCCGAGCGAGCTACTGCCCAAAGAAGCTTCGATTTCTTCCTCCCGCGACGTACACCCACTGGGCGCATACGTGTACAGGCACTCAACGCCTTTCGTCCGGAGCCTCCGATCTACACAACATCACCACCCCGACAACGCCTCGCGTGGTTCAATCTGGCGGTCTCGCGAGAGTCGGCGAAGAGGTTCTTGAGATCGGTTATACAGCCGCCCACGGGCGACACCCAACAGCAGAAAGCAAACAGGCGATCTTGGTCGCCTGGGAAGAGAAAGGGGTCAGTGCCGAGTGTTGCTGGAGGTGACGCGGCGGCTATGCGGGCAGGGATTCGAAGCTCGATCAACGGGCCCCCGAGCACAATACAGCGGCCGAGGCTGAACAGTGACAACCGGAGTACCGCATCGGGGGTCAGTGCGAGAAGTGGCAGAAGCGATCGGAATGGCGCGGTGTCACCACATAGTGGCAGCACAAATGGCATACCCGGCAACGACACGATACCAGGCATGAGTCTGGACGAGGAGAAGCCAATTGCGTCAGGAAACGGCGTGTCTGTGGGCATCACACTCGCTGAACCCGTGCTGTTCCTTCAAGGCTTCGACAACAATGAATCCGCTCCTGGCAACACTGCATTGCTTCGAGGAAGTCTTCACGTGCGAGTAGCGAAGGCAGCAAAGATCAAGGCCATCACGCTGAGATTCAAGGGGAAATCGACCACGAAATGGCCAGAAGGCATCCCACCACGAAAGATCGACTTTGAAGAGACCAACACCATCATGAGCCACACTTGGCCATTCTTCAACGCGCAATTCGAAAGCGCCGAGCGAGGCACATGCGCTGATCAAGTGCAGCTCTTCAAATCAGATGGCGCATCGGCCACCATAACGAGACTGGACCCGATTGGCCGATTGTCGCCCAATAGCTCTTCCGTGAATCTCACATCGAGGGAAGCGAAGCGATTGTCATTGCAAGTAAACTCGTCTCGAAGCTTCGGTAAAGGCGACACACCTCCAAATGCCGCTTCTGTAGCTGCTAAGGGCTACCGAACTTTTCTGCCTGGAGACTATCTGTACAACTTCGAGCTGCCAATCGACAGTCGAATGCCGGAGACCATTGGTGTGGATCTTGGAAGTGTCACATATGAGCTTGAGGCATCGGTC
>JAVRRP010000373.1:0-19611 GCA_036872775.1 Oleoguttula sp. CCFEE 5521 | reverse complement strand
TCAAGGACGAGGCGGCTGCTAAAGCCTGCCAGAAGAAGGCTCCCATCCGGTTCAGACTTGGCCCGGTTGGGGATGAGGATCATGTTGCCCACATGGAGACTTTCGCGGCGCCCGTGACGCCGGCAAGTGAACATGCCCAACCTAGAGGACCATCTGGAGCACCTTTCGGCATGAACCAGACTCGTAGTCTGTCTACGAGCAGTCTTCCCCGGCCACCGCGGAGGCCCGGCCCTATGCCATTCATTGGGAGTGCGGAGCCGCCACCAAAGCCGAGCTCACGGATCTTCCAGATCACTACCAGCCCAGCCATCAGGAAGTTTCGCGATGCGATTGATGTTGGTCACTATCATGGGAGCTTCACGATTGACACGAGTAGTCCTATGCAGGAGGATCTGGCTAAGCGTGTGCCAACGCTGGGATTGAGCTGTTGGAATTGGAGAAAGGAGGACCGGCCGTGGAGGATGGTGGAGAAGGAGAGGAAGCTTGAGAGCACTGGCTGGGCAAGACGTAAAAGTTTGACTGAGATTTATGAGGAGGCTGCATTATGATCAACTTGTTGCCTGAGAGACTGAGTGCTCGAGTTTCAGGGAAGCTAACGACGAGGCTGGATTCGCATTTCGTGACGCGGGAATGCGGGATCATTCTGTGCGCAACTGAGATTTTGCTGGCTCCGCTCAAGGAGGATCTTCTACGGCGGACACATGGACGAGAGGGACAGGTACTCAATCAGTCAATTGTCTGATGCTTTCGCACGGCCTCGCATCCTCGGGGTAGACATGCTGAATTAACCGCTCACCTCTGGTACGAGCTGGCTCGTCACAATTGCAATGCCAGGAACGTAACCCAGTATCACAGCCAGCAGCCATGCGGCCTGCATGATGTTCACGAGTATAAGGAAGCGACGTGAATCTGAGCCCGGATCGATGGTACCGTATGTCACGGAAGCGCTGCGAGTGGATTGCACGAAAGCACGACACAGCACATGCTAGCAAAGTGCTGAAAATCAGTGCCATCCGTGGACATGCAGTGAACGGACATACGGCATTTCTGACCTTTGGACTTGTCCGTAGTTGTCGCTTCGCTGGAAGCAGGTGGAGGTCACGGCGAAGCAGCACGCGGACGACAGAAGATGCGGAGCATTTATCTCCACATTCGACGCTGCTTGTGTAGACTGCAATGCGAAAGCAATCGTTGTTGGAGCTGCCCTGAAGAGCTTCCTCAGGAGTCAACGCTATCGCCAACGGCGTCGGTACATACGTACCATCACAGCGCTGCACATGACACCAGCGCTTCTATCGATAAACGATTCGACCATTCTACATCTTTTCGCAAGCTACGCGGACTAATATCAACGAGAGACGGCAAGATATGCTTTCGTGCGAAGGGATGCTGTGCCTGAGTACTCTGGGGCCGGCGCAGCCATCTTCACGCGAGTCGCGAATGGAAGACGCTCAAATCTTCTCCCATGCAGCTGCAAAGCAACTCGCTTGATTCCCAACACGATTAGACTCGCGACGGGGTTATTGTCCGGGTTGCACATTTACTAGCTGTTACTCAGAAAGTCATGCGAGCTATTCGTGGCCGTTGCGCATTGAGCAAGGCACTACATCGGAGTCACCTTCGACGAACGATAGCTTTTTGAGCTTGACACTCGCGAATGAAGATACTTCGTTACATGACCTTCCCTCTTCGATAGCTTGCGAAGGTGAGGTACCCCACTCGTGCACGGCGATTTACCTCTGTCTGTCAGAGTTCGCGCACGCAATAATATCGCCGGCCCGGAGGATGACGAACAGATCGAGTATGCCCATGAACCTTGCAATCCACGATTGCGGGGCGCTGGTTTTGACTTCATCAATGTTCAGCTGCGTAGGACATGCGTAGAATGATCATGAGATGTAGAAACAGGATCCTGCTTGCACTGCGGAAGAGGCTCAGCCTCGAGCTGGTCTCGAGCTCACTCATTCTCACACTTTCTCTACTCAGACTACACTCACAAAAGCACCGGAGCTGCGGGACATCTTCGCGTTGAAGAAAGTCGGCTAACGTCCCCGATAATGCACGTGCGACAAGGGCCTGCATGCGATACACATTTGGCTAGACCCTGCGGGTCGTGCGAAGCAACTCGCCGGTCATGATTGGTACTCGACGGAATCTCGCTCCTACACCACTCCGATGGGAGCTGTCGCCGGTTCCGGCGACATGCTGGATGCACGAGAAAGTATTGCACCGTGCTTATCGAGCTTGGCGATACATGTGAAGGTGAGTATCTGATTATTATGGATAGAGCCTCCGATGCTCAGTCGCTGTGTGAGGCTCAGCCATGCTACTTCCACGATCCCACTTGAGTTGCCATGCGCACGCGCCCAATCCCTGATCACGCCCTCTGGCTGATCCTTCCACGGCACGCGCTCGTCTATGTGCGTCGGCAAACTGGCCATGTGCCAGCCGGCTCACCGTTACTGGATTGTGACACAGCAGCGGGGATGTTGTCTCGCTCACGCGCATGAGGGTCTCCCGGGTGTGTCACAACTGCGGTAGTGGCGTACCGTTGTTTGGACGTCAGCTCCGGAGGTGTGTACTGTAGGCATTTGGGAAGAGGCACTACGAGTGACATTCACGCAGCTGATCTTGCATGTTCGTACAATAAGAGGAAGTGCTGTACCGCCCGAGGCTTACAAGGTAAACGATAATACCGCCAACTCCTTTTGTCCAATTTCGAGCATCGTGACCCGACCTCGGGTTCACGAGTTCACCTTTTTGAACCCAAAGGCACATGATGATGCCGGCTTTTACCCAACCTCATCTACCATCTATGTGCGGTGCCGGCAGAAACGAAGAAATGTAGATGCCCGGGTATCGTTGCGCGAAGAAGAGCAGTGGTTGATCGTCGTCAGTCGTGTAAGTGTGTCATTAGAGAGAGGTTTGTGTGTCTCGTGTTTGGATCGTAGGCTGGGAGGAAGTCCCGCCACTCATGCTTTTCGTTGAATTGGAAGGTGTCGGACTTGCGTCCTTCGGGCTCGGGGGAATCGTAGCGAGGAAGTCGAATCATCCGCACACGATTGTCGTTGTCTGCTCCGTCTCTGCTGCCCCAAGTGGTCTGGAGATGCTGTCAGTACCTTATGCTTGTCTGCACGCAAGGAGATATTAGGACCGGACTTACAGCATTGAGAGTGAACAACCCATACGCTTTTATAATGCCGTGTAGATAGCCGAACGAAATGTATACCGGCAAGAACACGATGTCGGCTGGATATCGCGTGAAATGGCCCCAAAGCTTTACCGTCTTGCTGAACAGGAAGATCCAGGACAGAAGAGCGATGAAGAAAGCCTGTCGGTAGTCTGATGGCCAGTTCTGGGATGCCTGGTACCATGAGTAGAGGATGAGGCAATCGTATGGCAGCGCCCACGCCGTGATCGTTGTCTGCAGGACAGAATACGTGCTCCATGGCTGTGTCCTGTACTCGCATTAGTACGTGACCGGAAGATCGCCAAAGACACATGACTCACCACCAGTAATGGCGCTCGACGAACATGCTTGTCAAGTTGCTCCGCCAGTTGCTGCGTACCCAGCGCAAGCACTGACTGAGGTATTTTGGCCCATCCTCGAGCGTGGTCTGCACCTCAGCCTCCTTGTGGTATTGCATCGCGATCTTCCAATCGTGCGAGTACATCCACCTGGTGATGAAGTTGTCGTCATCAGCGTTGAGCTGACAAGTTCGCCACTCTTCATTCGTGAAGCCATGAGTGAATGCATCATCCTGCAGAATGCTGCTTCGATATGCCACAGTCCGGCCCGACAGACAAGGCAGACCTCCGTCAACGTGCAGGCATGCAGAGCAGTCGAAGTTTCGTCGTTCGAGGTAAGTCGCGCCGAGGAAGCTCCAAATGCTCATATTGGGCGATCTTCGCAGCCGCTGCGAAGTACCCACACCACCCATTTTTGCATCCTCGAAAGGCGCCAACATCCATTGCAGCACCTTTGGCGGCCAGATCACGTCGTCGTCAACGAAGACTGTGATTCTCGTCCGGACCTCCGGAATGGCTCTGCACATTTGCCGACGTTTGTTCGCCTCTCTAATGCTCAGGACTCTGAGCTTCTTGGCGTTGATCGCATTGGCGATCTTGTTGAGTGCCTTCACATTGGCATCTATGGTGACCAGAATCATCTCTGATGGTTCTGATGACAGGCATGTTCGAATCGTCCGCTCCAGTTCTTCGCCTCCAGTCGAGATCGTGGGCAGGATGATGGTGACATCTTGCGATGTGTATGTGGGATTTTCAGGTATAGGGACTGGTCTGAATGTCCAGTGTGATATGCAGTTTACAATCAAACGCAAGTAACGAAAACACCTGATAGAGAGTCAGCTCGCGTGCCACTGGTGGATGTGAGGTTCCTGAGCTCCAATCGAGATGCAGCAAGCGAGAGGGTAAAAGTCAGGGTCTGAGACGTACCATGCAAAGATGGCAATGCAAAGCCAGGAAACCATGCTGAGACGTGTAAACGAGAGGACACGAGGGCAAAGCCAGAGCCTACATAGGACCTCTGGCTACGACGAGATGTAAGAAAGAATGTAGATGCAGGTGACTGGCAATATAAGCCTTCACCATTGCAGTCCTCGGTTGTCATGCGAGCGCTTGTTAAGGGTCCGCATGCGGTCTTGTTTCATTTCGCTCACTTTTCCGCGTCTGCGCGAGAGCTCTTGAGGCTGATGAGATCACTAGTACATTGGCCCTCACGGACGCGTGCAAGCTGGTCCACTCCGTGCAGTTCTCGAATGAGAGCTTGGCTGGCGTGCTGCAGCCAGAGCTCTGGCTGGCGCCCCTCGTCCCGTCTGTGGTTGACGGTTGATAGCCACTACACACCTATAGCGGGGCCGTACTAGGCCTTCGCCTGCACAGAGCTAGTTCGAGCAGCGCGGTTACACAGCAAGTGTTGCTCGTGCGCGGTCGTCGACATCGAAAGATGCTCGTGCGTTGACCCTTCGCACCCCGGACGATAATTTCGTGATCACTGGGTCTCTGCAACATGTGGCCTGTCAACGACCGTTCCTGCGCCTTCAATAGCCAGGGTCTAGCGCCCACATTTGGCGCTTTGCTTGCTCTGGCCCGCGGTTGGAGGCGCTCCCGACACTCGGCGGCAAGCAGGGTAGATTGGCCGGGCGAGCTGCTCGCTCGCACGGTGCTTGCCGTCCGGGGTGCACGAACGACCGCAGATAGGTGTGAACAGGTGCACGATTCCGTAAGATGCCGCCATGTGGAGGGTTGAAATTTTGCTCCATTACTGAACGACATCACTCATGGTGGCGTATCACTCTCAAGCTCTCCAGCCGCTTCCTACACGTCTAGATCACACTCAAGTGAGACATTCGTTGCTATCGACGATTACCAGCTGGGGTAGGGCCCGCCGGCTCACCCACACGGTTATTTCGCCGCGCTAATATGACGACTTGCGCTAGCGCTCTGAATGGACCCATCAACGGCCGTTTTCGACTGCAAGTCTCAAAGCTTCATCTCCAGAAAGTCACATCGCTCGTTTACGTGCATGACTGAATTCGAGAGCTCGTAGCTTTGCCGTGCAAGCAGTGCAAAAGTGTTGAGGGAGGCGCATGTCATGCTCTGAGTGGTCTTACTGCAATCGATATTCTGGCGAAGTGTGGCTACAATGCCGTCGTACCACCTTTCCGTACGCTGCATGCGACACAGATTGCAATGCACACTTGTCGTCTACTCGGCTAATGGCTAGATAGCTCGCCGCGCTGGCTCGCATGTGAACATTTCAATGTGGATATTGCAGAAAATTGTGGGGATGCGGGTTGCCGACATGGCGGCGCTAATTATCCGTCTCAACTCATGCACGCATCGACAGCCTTTGTCTCGAAGATCGAAGAGTCTAGGACGGAGCGTATCTAAACTTTGCCGTTCTCGTCGATGGACCCCAACAGCCCTCGAATTCAGCCTTCGGCGCAACGCTTGTCTTCGGTAAAATGCCACGAATTGCACAGGCGTATGAGGGCGTCACTACTGCAAGTAGAGGTGCAGAGCCGCTCACATTGGGGGTCATATATGTTAATTGCAAGCTATGCAGCATTGACGGCTTGACTCGTCCGTCCATGCTAGAGGCGACTGATCTGCGCAGGCCTCATGATCGGGATCGTGCCCCGGCTGCCAAACCTGCCACCTGACGGCAGCCTGCAGATGGAGGTGCACCAGTCCAGCAGCGCCGAAGCAGCCGCATAACGCACGTCATGCATATACTAGGCTAACGAACTCGTGGCGTGCGAAGGATCTCCAACGCCGTTCACGATTGACGCTGTTGTGTGCGACGTTCCGCTTCCCCATTCGATCGGAACGGGGATGGTAGCGGGGAGTGTGGTGGAGCGTTTGGGGAGGGCCAGCCGGCAGCATAGCTTGACCGCCTGGAATCTGTCAACATCAAACAAGTGACTAGGTTGAGCATCGTGTTAAGTCTCGTGGCCCGGGGATCGGCAATATCGTCTCTGATGCAGTGCACCAATCCAGCATCGTCTTGAGAACATCATATTGAGTTCGTCAGCATGAGATCGAGCCTCCGCCTGACATCGACATTACCGATAGCAATGTTAGCATGGGCATATCGCCGATCAATGCTGCAAGGTACCAGTCGCAAACAGCCGCCAGACCGAGCTCATGAAGGTCAAGCTTGGCAGAGTGTCGAAGCGAGCTGTTTCGACTTACACGCACGAGATAGATCATAATCAGAGTCAACCAGGATACCGAGCGCTGGCCGCGTATTTTGGAGAGTGACGCTTCCTTCGCTGGCAACATGCTGACCTACAAGCTGCGACGACCGCATCGACGGGCCTCTGATCCTTGCGAGCTGGTATCCATCGATACTCTCGGTCATCGCACGCCCTCGACCGCCGCCCTGTAGCGCTCACCGACAGGACTTTCGATGAGGTGGCACTACCTTGCACCATCATGCTGCGATTGCAACGCCACTGCTTCGGCCGCGGTATCGCCCTTGCGCTCGAGCGGAGCTTTGAACGCAGACAACGCCACTGATGTCTGCTGCGTATAGCCGGCCCAGAATTCTTAGTGGTGCCGGCACCGGCTACCTACTGGCAGTCAGCTACGACAGACGAGAGAGAGAAATTTTCCATGCACAAAGCTAGGGTCGGAAGCCTTTCGCTGTCACCGGCTTCCGACCATTGGACATGGCTGTCCACCTGTAGGGAAACATTGTCGCACATTGCCGTGAAGGTTGTTCGTTCCGATGAGGACCGAGCGTCTTTGGAAGAGTGCCGTCTCGCGCATGTTGCATTCCCACAACTGCGGCGCAGGTAACAGTAGCGTAGGTTTGCCTTCCATTACCAAGGAGAGCACGGAGACCAGCCGCCAGCATCTCTTCGAAAGCTTCATTCACAGCGGAGGGTATCCTACATGTGCTTATGGATTGTACCCTGGCTAGATGGCGCCTCAGTCGACACAGAGAAAGTCTGCTACAGCTTGCGTAGGGAAGGTAGGCTTAGGCATTCCGGGGTAGTAGATGGGGTGAAGTTTGTTTAGGCTTATTTGTCTTGGCAGTCTTTCCCACGAGATCAAGTGTTGCATTCGAGGGCGGTGCCACCTACACAGCTTTGGTTCATTGCAGCTGCGGGCTTGTGCTGGACTGACCGTTTGCCAGTCTGAAAAGACTTACTCACCTAATTGGACGCGCGCCATGAACTACTATTAGCCTCATTTCCCGCTAGTCACCCAAGACGCCGACACTGAAATTGAGATGATGGCTTAGCATGCCAGTATGCACAATGTTGTACACGCCCTGAGGCTTCTGTTGGTAGCATGCAGGACCGCCCATTGGAATCTAGCGAGGTCGCTTCTTCCACCCTCGAAGGCACATTGACCAGGTCCGCCGACCTTGAAGCCCATTCTCGCTTTCTCCCGAATATCGCCTCACCTGTCTATCCCTGTGTCTCGTGGGCAACCTAGTGGTGCGCGGGTGCCGCACTACGGTAGCCTACGATCTTGAACTTCCCAATGATCTCGCCGATGGTGAAGAAGCCAACGGTTTCGGCCGCCACAACGCCCACCTGAGTAAGTGTTGCGGAGTCCAGGTTACGTAGTCTGGTCAGGAAAGTCTCGGGGTTCTTGGCGGCGGTCTCGGCCGTTTGTGCAGCAGTTTGCGAAGTTCGGTTGAGGAGTGATTGAGGGTTCTTCGCGGCGTTTTGTAGTGGCGTCAAGTAAGACTGGATCGTTTGCATATTACTGCTGAACGTTAGAATGACCATTGTGTGATCAATGCACATGCTGAACGTACGGGGGGTACATGTTGCGACCCGACACTGCGAGTTTCCCGAGCTCGCCAACGACCTTTGCGTAGTATATGGTGGGAGGAACCAAGCCTAAGCTAGCGTCAGCCAATGCGTTCCATAATTCAGTATTCACATCCGATGCGCACCTTGAGCGAAACTGATCAATCGCCCTGCTCGACCACCAACGCTGGATATCGTGCTGCTCGCGGCTGCGCCGGCCTTGCTCACAGACTCCCCAGCAGAGCTTGTGACACGCGATAGACCCTCCTGCGCTTTGCCAGCGGTCTCAGAGACAGCCTCCTTCGCCTTCGTAGCCTGAGCAGATGCTGCACTGGTGGCTTCGGAGGTGGTGGAAGCTGCGCGTCGCTGTACGGCCCATCGCGACTGGCGGAGTGCCAGTCTGGGCACTGCGCGAGCTGACATTATGTGTGGAGAAGACGTAGGAGACGAATGTCAGAGTCAATGGCTCGCCGGAGGTGCAGTGAGGTCTCCTTGGAAATTGAGCTTCTCCAAAGTCGGAAAGTCCCGGCGGCTGGGGAGCTACTTTCTCTTACCGTCGACTAAACGTATCTTTGAGTATATCGAATTCCGAAACTTTTGCTGTCAGTGATCTGGTCTCCATGTCTACAAAACACGATGGACGCACTGAAGCTGTTGTCACGTTCAACGAACGTACGGAAGACTGGGAAGGAACGGCAATCCACTGGGAACAAGGTGAAGCTGCCGAGCGGTCAGAGCAATGCACCGCAGCTGATTGCGAATGGGAGTCCGGATGCGCCGCCTCCCAAGAGGCGGAAACGAGACCATGGGCAAGTCTCTGACGGCCTGCCTGGCAACGCCGTTGTAGACTTCTTTGGGCAGGGGGTGACAAATGCTGCGGCAGCGCCTGCTGTTGCTGTAGACGACGCAGCCGAGGATGACATGGATCTGGAGAGAAGTGTCGCAACCATCACGCCTGAAGTAAGTGCTGAGGAGTCGAAGGGATTGCTGAGGCGTCATAAACTCAAAGTGACTTGGTTGAACGCTGGCAAGAAGAAGCAGTCACGGAGTAAAGCCTCTGCTACGCATGGCAAGAAGGACAAGCACGGCGAGCCAGTGTATCCTGCGCCGTTGGAACGCTTCGCTGATCTCGAGGCGCGCTTTGCAATTTCGCGCAGACTATGTCAGAATGTTCGCGATCAAGGTTATGCTACAGCGACAGAGGTACAGCTAGCTGCGCTGCCATTGCTCATAGACTCGCCAAGGCGAAACCTACCCAGCGAGGTCGCTGCATATCCTGCAGTAGATGACGACGAGGGTATTGACCTTTTGACCGTGGCGCCTACTGGTAGCGGTAAGACGCTTGCATTTCTTCTTCCGCTATTTTACAAAATCGCACAAGCCCGGAGGAAGGAAGAGAAAGTGCAAAGACGGACCTCAGCTTTGATCCTCGCACCAACAAAGGAGCTAGTGTCGCAGATTACCAACGAAGGCCGCAAGCTAGGTGCGAATACGGGCATTCACATAGCACAGGTGCGCAAAGGCATGCGTCTCGGCCACAACATGGACACTGATGGTGACGAAGTTGGAAGTGGGAGTGCAGTGAAGGTCGACATACTAGTTGCGACGCCAGGTACATTACACAGTATACTCAATGGCATGGAGGAGGAAGGAGCACTGCAAGATGTCGACACACTTGTACTCGATGAAGCCGATGTTTTGCTCGACCCGCTGTTCCGTGAGCAGACAGTAGGTATCTGGAATAAGCTGTTGAACCCAAGGTTGAGAGTCAGTCTATGGTCAGCGACAATGGGTAGCAATATCGAGGAGCTTGCGCGATCCATTATCGAAAGTCGACGGAAGCGCTTAGAACACGGCAGCCGTCCTAGCACTCGTCCCGCGCCTTTGCTACGCCTGGTCGTCGGGCTGAAAGACTCTGCCGTACCAAATGTTGAGCACAAGCTCATCTACGCTGCTACGGAGCAAGGGAAATTGATGGGCCTGCGCCAGCTGCTCCATCCAACCACCTCATCCCGGGAGCCGGGACCACACTTGCGACCTCCCTTCATCGTCTTCACCCAGACCATCGAGCGGGCTGCTGCTCTGCATTCCGAGCTCCTCTACGACATCCCAGCTGAGGCAGGCGGTATCAGCCGCATCGCAGTACTTCACTCAGACTTATCAGACACTGCACGCGACGATGTCATGGTCCGCTTTAGAAAGGGCGAGATCTGGGTCTTGATCACAACAGATTTGCTGTCACGCGGCGTTGACTTCCGTGGTGTCAACGGGGTGGTCAACTACGACATTCCCTCATCGAGTGCGGCGTACGTGCATCGAGTTGGCAGGACCGGCCGAGCAGGGCGAGAGGGTGGCATAGCTGTGACGCTCTACAGCAAAGAAGACATCCCGTACATGAAGCATGTTGCCAACGTCGTTGCGGTAGCGAACCAGCAGAAAGGCATCACTGTTAATGCAAGTTCCCAAGAGTGGCTACTACGCTCTCTCCCCAAGATGACGCAGAACGACAAGCAGAAGCTCAAGAAGCACGGCGTCGAAGCGCGGACGTCCCGTGGGATAGCGAAGGACCCTCGCGGTGCTTCAAAGGCGCGTATCAGCACCAAGGCTGGCTTCATCAGAAAGCAGGAGAACAATCGCAAAGGCGCTGTCGTGGGCAGTCGACGAAGGATGGAAGCGATCGCCAATGACGATGCAGCAGACAAGGGTGATGAGACAGATTTTGGAGGTCTCGACTGAGACCATGACCTATTGCAAATTTACGAACAGTCCGCCATCGACCAACATCTGAGACCCGCTCATATACTGGCTCATATCCGACGCCAAGAACACTGCTGGCCCTGCCATATCATGCGGTTGCCCCAGTCTGCCTAGTGGAATTCGACCCTCCATATAAGTCCTCTTCGACTCGTCCGCCAGATCCTCGTCGTTGAGCTGCGTCCTGATCGTGCCTGGAAGTAGTGCATTACAGCGGATGTTGTTCTTGCCCAACGCACAAGCACAGGACTGCATCAGCGATAGCACGCCTGCTTTTGTTGGCGTGTAGTGCGTTTGTCCAGCACCCCCTACCAGAGCGGAAATGGAGGACATGCCGATGATGCTGCCGCCTTGTGGGGTCTGGCGAGCCATTTGCTGGGCGGCTGCTTGGACAGCAAAGACGGCGCCGTTGAGGTTGGTGCTTATGGTGGAGTTGACTAGTTCAGGGGTCATACTGTAGAAGTCAGTGGGTCGGATCAGAAGATGGGGGTTCCGGCGAGAGGTCAAGGAGGATGGTGGGACGCACGTCAAGAAGTCCGCAAATTGACATACACCAGCATTACTGACGAAGACGTCGAGCCTGCCATATTTCTCTACCGTCTTCGCTACTAGCTCCTGTCCAGCTGAGGGTTTTCCAACATCACCAGGCACAGCGATCAGCTTGTCAGCATGATCACTGCCCAGTTCAGCAACCAGACTCTCGTATTGCTGCGTCGACTTGTCGTCGGGAAAGTAATTGACGCCCACTTTGGCTCCTTGGCGAACGTATTCGAGAACTATTGCTCGGCCGATACCTGTGGCGTGCAACTCAGTACTGCGTTCTCATGGGCATGTCGTGGATAACACACTCACCCGTGACGCCGCCTGTGATTGCTGCTATCTTTCCCGCAAGCAGTCCGACCATTGTTCTTCGCCTTCAAGTGCTTGAGGTCTACTTGACAGGAGTAACGCTCTAGTGATTCCTTCGCGGCGAAATAGAATGCACAACCGCAACTGTACGTCCAAGTGGAGCCGACGTTGGTTCGGACGATCTCCCACCGAGCTGGAATGAGTGTTTCAGTTGCAACATTCACTGTTCCTTAGCTATTTTATTTGGCATCTGAAATACGTGGTTGCGCTCAATTGTTTGTTCGAGAGTCCGTAGACGTGTGATTGCTACTACCCAGTCACGGACGATTGACTATGCCTTTATAGTTCATATGTTTAAGAGACCAAATCTCTTTCTGCGTCCGAAGGAAGCAGTCCAAGATGCCTCCCATTTCTCTGATCGATAGCCACATTCACCTATGGCCCTCTACGGCCTCGAACGAGGATGCTCACAGCTGGATGACTCCCGGAATGCCATTGGCCAAGCCACACCTTCTCTCGGATTACTTGATCGCTACTCAGGGCAAGGCCACTAACACCGCAAGTAACCCTACTGTCGAAGGGGTAATTTACGTCGAAACAGACCGCGCTCTCCTCACACCCACCTCCGATCTCTCAACGTGGGCCGCTGAAGCGCTGAAGGAAATCACCTTCCTCCGCTACATCGTCTCAGGAGACTACGGCCCCGAAGCCAACTCCAAGCTCCTCGGCATAGTCCTCTGGGCGCCCATGGACCAGCCCACCCCTATTCTCCTCGCCTGGCTCAAGCTAGCTGAACAGACCGCCGGACCAGACACCTGGAAACGAGTGAAAGGCTTCCGATTCCTGCTGCAAGGTCTCCGCGAGGAGGCCAACTTTAGGGAAGTTGTGGTGGAAGGTCCCTTCATCGAGAATCTCAAGCTCTTAGGGAGGCGCGGCTTCTCCTTCGACATTGGCGTCGACCAGCACTCCAGCGGCGTCTGGCAGCTCTAAATCGTCGAGGAGGCGATGCGCAGCATCCATGCTGGCGTCGAAGAAGCCGAGAAAGTGACGTTCATCCTCAACCACCTCTGCAAACCAGACTTCTCGAACCGCACAGAACCCGGCTACGAGGATGAAGGTTTTGTGAGGTGGAAGCAAGCCATGACGAAGATGGCAAAGTGTGAGAAGACTTACATGAAGCTCTCCGGCGCTTTCTCCGAGCTGCCTTCGACACCAACGGCGCAGACCGATGTAGCAGCGCAGGTTGAGCCGTGGGCGAAGCATGTGTTGGCTTGCTTCGGCGCGAAGAGAGTAATATTCGGCAGCGACTGGCCTGTTTGTAATGTCAACGGACCGAAAGATGCGACTCCCTTCAGTATCTGGGTGGGCGTTGTCGATCAACTGCTGCGGAAACTCGTACTCCAAGAAACGCACCAAGACGTCTGGTCAGGTACCGCAAGAAAGGCCTACCGACTGCAATGAGAGGAACTTCGACAAGACTACACAGCGTTCATCCAGCCCACGTATACACAAATGGCTACCTCGATATACAACGAACACAAATTTTCCATCCAACGGGTAAAGACCGAAACCCGGACCGCAAACGCCTTCGCTAAAAGTTCCCAACATCATACCCCATCAGACATATCCTCCCCTGGAAGGTCCACCTAGGGCCTCCTAGTCCCGAGAGCTGGGAAGATACCCGAAAGCATCTTCCGCCACTTCGGCATCGCAGCAGCCTCCTCAGCATCGGGATCCATAGGCGCAGCCTGCCGCCCAAGCATAGCAATAGCTCGCTGCCGCGCCCATTCTCGCCGACCGACGCTGCCATCTTGTGGCGCGAGTCCTGGTGCACCATTGGCGCCTATCGTCGAGCGTCTATTGCCGGCCGCTGGCGGTAGATCTGCCAACGGCTGCCCGGCAGGTGTAGGAGCGGAAGAGACACGCCGTCCGACTCGAGCCCGAAGTCTCTCGGCGAGAGTATGCGGTGGGGAAGAGGCATCGGCCGGCGCGTCGATTTCCGCGGCTTGTGCTGCGTTGGCGGCCCTTCGTGCTCGTCGGTGTCGCACCATGCGTTCGCGTCGGACCATGGCGTTGGTGATGGTCGTTGGACAGAACCCAGCTGGCAGCACGGTCGTTTTGCAGACGGGGCAGAGACTGCTGTTGTCGCGGAGGAAGGTATCAACACACTCCGGGTGGAAGATGTGCTGGCAAGGCAGCTCGCGGACTATGCTACCCACTTCCCCGGTTGCAGGATCCGGGCTAACATAGTCGTCGAGGCAGATTGCGCAGGTGGTCTGGGAGAAGGCCGTGGGTTGATAGGCTGAGGCTGGGATCAGTGTGGGTGGTTGCCGGACTGCTGGTGGCGAAGAGGGAGATCCAGGGCGGCTGCTAGTGGCGGACTCGCTGCTGCCCTTAGCTGGGTTGACCGTAGCTGGCGCGATCGCCACCAGAGCTTCTGGTCGCACTGGGGCTCCTGAGCCGTAGGTGTAGAGTGGCATGCGATCGAGGATCTCTTGAGGTACTGTAAGACGTTTGATCCCCAGAGCCTCAAGATCAATCTCGCCATTCGCCACTTGTCGTTGCAAAGCACGTCGTCGTCTTCGCTGTGTCCAATGCATGAAGACCGAAGTCATACCAATAATACCGAGCAATATCGCGAGTACAATGAGCAGGAACACCCACAGACTAGGCAGTGTGCTTCCGTTGCCTGCAATTCTGTCAGCACTTCTCCCTCAGTATGTTATACTCGCAAACCTTACCAGTATCAATATCCACAAACAACCTCACATAATCACTCGTAGTGTACTGCCCCTCCAACTGCTGCCCATTAGGCACACTACTCATGTTCCCACTATACGCCGCACTCTCATCCAGAATCTGCTTCCCATACGTTCCCGGTATAGCATAAACGGGGAATTTATTATCCGTCTTCCATCGCCCTCCATCGCCCAGATTCCACACTGGATCATTAGGCAATGGCGGCTCATTAAGCGTGTCATCTGACGCAAGAAAGAAGAGAAAGCCTTCTATCGGATCTCCCGTGGCCGCAGCGAGGTACGCGAGTGTACATGCCGGGCTGACCCACGGCGCGATGGCAATAAGGTCGAATTCATACCGTGGCAAATTGGCTCGTCGCGTGACGTTCGCTGGTAGATACGGTTCGCTCGCCTCAATACACGGGTCGCCATTCGCAAGCGTGGGCGTGTACAATAGACCAGTGACATCTGCGCCGCCGTTGGCGGTGTTCGTGGACAGAGTGCGGATGTTGGAGGATAGGAGGGTGGTGTAGGAGATTGAGGAGTTGATGCGCTCGAATTGGGGTGGGCCGGAGATGGTTTCGGGGTCGGGGAAGGCGAGGGTGATGATTTGGAGCGAGTTGGCCGCTGGAGGGGTGTTAGTTCGTGGTCTTGTGTTGCGTAGTATGGCGCTCGAGGACTCGTACTCATGTTCGCGGTCTCTCGCCGGCGAGGCCGGTCGGGTCGCTGCTACTCGAGACTCTTTATAGTGGCACAGAGGCTCAGAAGGATAAGTTTATGGACGTCGATAAGTCATACTGAGTACACGAAGATGCATGCGCCCGACAGAACTGTCCCTCATGGACTTTGGTGCTGGGATGATGGAGTGGCAAGGGCACTCGGTGCACGGCCATGATGCGCAAGGCCAAGATTGCGGGACGATCGTGCGTGTGCAAGGATTGTGGCGTGCCGAGTAGCCGCCTCCAGTATGGGGATATCCGATCGCTCACCAAGTGACAACACTATGGCCGATAAACAGAGATGGCAGTGCAGACATGCTACAGTCAGCTATGCAGAGGCAGCAAATACTAAGAATGCTCAGATAAATGGACAACCTGCCCATCGCCCATCGCCCCAACACCACGCTAATTTGACAACCCATCGAACGCCGACAGCGAGTCCCCATCAACAAGTGCAATAATCTCCTCAATCAAGCTCAATGATCTCCACCACCCTCTTCTCCGCTGCTGCTCCAGCACTCTCGACTTCCATACTCGGACTCCTCACCCCAGTCCTCTCCTCAACCTTCGCTCTCCAGCCTCCGTCGGCCTCCACGATGATGGCCCGCGTGTCCAACTTCCCCAACCGCTCTAACTTCTCCCGTACCTCGACCAAGAAGCCATCCTTGACGAGCGACTGCGGCCTGACATCCGCCTTGCAGATCGGACAGCGCCAGCAGTCGACCATACAAGGGTAGCCTGGCTTCTCACGCTGACATTGGCCGAGAAAGGTTTCGAGATCGAAGCAATCGCGATGTAAGCAAGCATTGCCTCGCACAGGTGTCGCAAAGATACGATCAGCAGTGAAGGGGTCGAAGAGGTTGATGGTGAGGGTGCTTGATGTGAGTACCAAGTCATCGTCCGAGGTCTGGGTGCCAAGCGGGCCGGAGAGAGGCCGCTTGATGCAAGCTAGGGAATCCGCCGAGCTGAGATATGTAACACCGTTGATGATCGCAGCGTGGATTGACACAGTGACGACTTCGATGGCGACAGCGTAGTCGAACTTGCCCAAGTCGTTCGCAGTGCGAGCGAGATGGATTGACAGCGTATTGCTGCAAGCTCTGACCATCTGACTGAGGTCGACCGGTAAGTGGCGGCCATGATGTAGCTTCCCGCGCGTCTCAAGCCATTGCTCGTTCAGTCGAACTGACATGCTAGCAGGCCAGGTGTTGTCTGCAGTCACCCAAGCGTTCTCGGTCTGGAAGCCACCTTTCGGTATTTCCGAACATCGTAAGCGGTACAGGTGATCGCCTTCTCGCAAGATCCGAGACGCCAGACCTCCTGGGGCGATGGCATGCTCCGTCTTTGCGATTTTGGCGATGTCGGTCTCGGTGAGATCGAATGATAGCGTTTGGGAGCTTACGGTCGGCACGAGTTTGGTGGGCGTGACTGCATAGCTTACAACGTGGCGGTATAGGGGCTGTGATCCCTTGGGCAGTTCCATTGGACCACAGATCGGACTCAACAGATGCACCTGATGAAGTGCAACCCGAGCGGTGTCAGGGCGTACAGGAAGCGACTTTGGCGCATCGTGCTGTCCTGGGTATAGCAGGCCGCTGTGGTTGGGAGGCGCACTTGTGTGTGGAGATCCACTCGTGTGCGCAGGCTGCTGAATGGCCAGTGAACCAGGCATAAGCGGTCTGTGAGCCGAGTGCTGTCTCGGGTGGGCTGATCCGTCAAGCATGGGCATGGCCTGATTGCTGGACCTCATCATCTGATTGGTCATTTGTTGCTGACGTTGTTGCAAAGCTGCCGACCTGGCATTGCGCTGTGCATGTTCGAGCATGCTAGGTGGCGTTTCTCGAAAGAACTGCAACTCGCTGGCAACATTGAAGGCGTCTGGCGAGCCACCACTGGAAGTCCACTGCTGGAAATTGCGGAATACATTGGCAAATGCCTCGTATGCCACGGCTTTCTCGGCATCTGTGCGTGAGAACCTCTGCATGAACCATGTCTGCTGATCGACTTTGTGCAGTTCCTCCAAACACTTGAGACCTTTGTTGTCGCTTGCACCCCAGAAGAGCCGCGCAGTCATGCGGAATACTGTCGTCTGCAGCACAGATGATGTCAAACGCAGTGATTGCGCCATGTCTTGAGTCAGAGGTGGTGCGGAGCGGACTTTGCTGATCTCAATCAAAGGGTCCAGCTTATGCGGCAGCTGCACCAGAAAGTCCCGGACAGCGGAGAGGTAGTCGATATAAGTTTGCTGGGCTGGGCTTGCGAAGATAGCAGCGGGATGCATCGGGAACGCGGCTGTGAAGTGCAATGCAGCAGGGCTGCAATGTTTGTTGCTTCGTAGCAGCCGATGCAACGCATGCCAACCTTCTTTGCTGACTCCAATCAGCTCCCGAGGCAGACTCTGGGGCATGATAGATTGCAGGCAAAACGTTTGTATCAGTACAATACAGAAGATGTCGTTTTGATTGATGGCTTCGAGTAGGAGGTCTCTCCTTCCCCAGTCCGTCTCTGTTAAGTTTGGAGCTGCCTTGTTGAAGAAATCGTGGAACATGCTGCGCATGACCGTCTGGGTTATGAAGCACTGTCCTGCATTCGTGTTCGGCGCGGGAGCAGGCGACTGTGGCTGTGCTGATGGAGCCTGCTGGACCGGAGGGATCAATCGAGGGGCAGCGCTTGTGGACATCTGCCGTAACATGTTACTCTGGGCATGACCTCCGTGTGTGGTCGGGCCGCCGTTCGATCGCAGTGTTGGCGAGTCAGACATCGCCCATTGTGGTCTGGGCGAGTTCGGTTGCGCGGGTTGGGTGGTCAGAGAGTGAGCAGTAGGTTGTCTCGGTGCATGCACACCTGCCAATCCTGGCGTGACTGTGAAGGGACTCGCTCTTGAGGTCGTGACAGGGGTCGTTGACGGTATCGACGTGTGTCTGGCGGCATTGGGCACATGGCTATCGCTCAATGCAGGCGATGGCAACGCAGGTCGGTCCTGAGCGTCCATATTGGTGGCGACAATCGACTTTGTCCGGCTGTGTGCTATCGACGAAGGGGGCGTTGGTAGCTGGGTCCCTATCGAAGGTGATTCGTACATCACAAGACCGGGCGGTCGGGGAGCAGTTGTCCGTCTGGGCTGGAGAGGTGCGTGTCGCGATGGACCAGGGAATGCCGTTGTCGGTGATTGAACAGTCGTATTCACTAGTCTCTGAGCACCAGTCGCATCGCGATTCGAAGTGAAATTACTCCAGTTGTGCTGTGTTGCCTGTGCCACTCCGCTCCTTCCCGTTGATCTCGCCTGGGTCACGCCTGCCTCACTTCTTGCCCCTTCACTCCCACCGACCAGCTCACCGCCTCGCAGCTCGAAGCCAACGCCCAGCAGACTGCTCAGTCTCGCGTCCGTCTGCGCGAGTGTCATGTCTCGCTCCTCATCTTCTCGCCGTCTCTTGGGCATCGCGGCTTCGTCTCCTGCGGGTCTGTCGCCAGCGCCTCATAGCGATCAATCGTGCTCTCAATCCTCACTCAGCGGAATCGGTCTGCGTGTCTTACACAGTGATCGAGGGTGACGTAGAATTCCGTGCGTTCACGAAACGCGTCGCAAACGCCAGTCGTGTGCGATAAGGTACAATCTACAAATACCGCTGTCAAGACGTTCGCGAGTGGCCTAATGGCTGCTTTTCCTCCACACTACGGCGGAAGGTGCATCTGTTGCCACTCGTACCTTACAAACCAACACGAGTTGTCCGGTGTGTGGAAGGTGCAGTCAATGGACGGCGTTTGTGACAAGTCGCACCCGACGCTCGTGCCACCATGGATCTTGAGACGCTCATGTCAACGATTCACAACTGACCTCGACGGCTATTACGCCGTATCTCGCCTCTTCTGCGCTGATTTCATCACTTGTCATGGTGGCAGCTTGTCGCCAATGCGTCTCTACACTCTACTACTACAACTGGGGAGGCCGGCGCACAACACCTCGCATCAGAGACGCTCTCCCATCGGTTTGGTAGACGCAAGTAAACATTCGTGGTAGACATGATAGTACCTCAAATATTCTTTAAACTTCCAGACAGCGGCGTTACAGTTGGTATGACAACACCAGTAGGTGATCAAGTAAGTTGACACTCATGACTTCATTCAGTAGTTTCGATATTGACATCTACACTCTTCCCTCGCCGGCTGCGGATCGAGCCCAGTCACAATCGGGTTCCCAGTCTGACCGTTTACAGTCTCGTAGCAGTCGGGCACTCCTTGACCACCCATACTCGTCTG
>JAVRRP010000372.1:0-19637 GCA_036872775.1 Oleoguttula sp. CCFEE 5521 | reverse complement strand
GGAGTTGTAGAAGACTTTGCCGCAGTCGGTGCAGTCGCGCTTGACGCGGGTAGCGGACTGTGGGAGCGCGTAGGAAGACATGGCGGCGGCCGGGCGCTTTGCCGATGGTCCGGCTGAGAACGCAGACTGCGCGCTGGTAGTCTCGCGAGTGATCATGTTGAATGCACCCGACTGGTGTCGAAGTCCACCGGGCACTGTCCCGAGATACAATGGATCGTGCTGCATCTGAGATCCATACAAGTAGGGCTCTCCCTGTCTGTGTTGGAATTCGGAGGGTGCCATCTGCGTGGCAGATACCTGTGGGTCGGAGAAGAGATGATCGCCATCGTTAGGATCGCTCAGATCTGGCAGATCAGTGTCCATCTGGAATTGGCCCATCTCCGTGTCCGATGCCGAAGGCCTTGATGGCTGCGCAGTGGAGGTTTCCTGGGAACCATACATGAGCGCTGTGGGTGCATACTGAGTATTTTGCATGTTTGGAGACATTGCCGGAGTTGAGATGATGTCCGGTTGATGATTGATCGGCAATAGTGGTAGTCCAAGACTCAAAGCGTTGGTGATCTCGTTGGTGAAACTTGGGTGACCGGAGTACGTCTCGCTCCCAGATATAGCGTAGACTTCCGCAGACACTGAGGTCTGTTCAACTGTAGGCAATGGGGTGTAACCATTCGTGATCACAGTCCGATCAACGTCGGTCTCCGTTGGTAGCCGATCCTGCGCAGATGCGGCTTGGTGCTCGGTAGACAACAGCTGGGGATTGATGTTATGATCGTGGATGCCAAAGGAAGCATGCGGGCCGTGTGGAGTTGGAGTTGGGAGATTCGACGTTTCGTCTGAGATCTGTGGGCCAAGCTGAACTGGATGGCCGTTGATCGATGCCGATGCATCCTGGCGCTGCGGCTCTGGTGCATAGAAGGTATCAAAGTCGAAATCCTGATCGATGTTGAAGATGTCATCGAAGCCGACAAAGGGGTCGTTGATTGATGTAGACATCGTTGATGATCGAAGATGCTGTGTGTTGATGAGCGGTGATGGAAATAGACTCGGTAGTCGATGGAGCGTCCAGTGGTTCGAAGCTGTAGACTCGACTGTCAATGGACAATACAATAGATTGTTTGCCTCTGTGCACAGAATGACTGTACGGCCAAGCAAGGCTTTGGGGACAAGTAAACTTGCCTGAAGCAAGTCAAATGGTCTCCCGAGTCCAGGAGCAACTTTGTGCTGTCAATTGTACTTGTCTCTGTATGTGGGAGGCACTTGTGTGTTCTGGGCAAGTATGGTGTTGTTGCTTGTCACACCGCTTGTTCTGGAGAATGTTGTGAGACTTTTCGTGCCTTAGCAATTGCTCTGCTGTGTGGCCGTGACTCGGCCGTGGCGATGGCAGTAGCTCTTGGAGGCCGTCCTGGCGGACTCGTCCCGGATCAGGTTTCCGCGGCTGCGCTCTTGCGCTACAAGGAGATAGCGTCTCTTGGATGGGAGGGGTCGAAGCAGTGATCTTCACGGCGGTGGCAGCTCTTACCTTGTTCGTATGGTATCTCCGACAACTCTCTTCTCACGACTATGTCGCTTGTGGCTGTGGTCCGGTACGGAGACCTGATTACTGAGTTATGCAGCAAGGTCTCGCTCGAAAGGATCTGAGAAGGTGATGCCGACCGGCACCCTGTGGAAGGCAGGTATGATGATAGTGGCCGGCCTCGGTGGGGGTGATGTGCTGCGTCGGGTCGTTGACCCGAGGGTGCGTGAGATGAGGTAGTGGTGGAGTACTAATGATGGATTTGAAGGGATGTGCAGTGGTATGGTAGAGGGCTTGGAATAGTGGTGGTATGGTAGTGCTAGTGGGATTACAGTCAAGTCCAAGTGGGATTCCCTAAATAGCAGGCGGAGGCGGCATTGACAGAGTGGTTTGCGCAGGCCCTCCGCTGTCCGCCTGCCAGCGGGCCAGCACGAGCAGTTTGCTGCTCGGCCAGCGCAACCCCTCGGGCTCGAGACAGCAGCAGCTCGGACAAGTCTCCGGCTACAGAGGGCGCCCGGGCCTAGAGAGAGTCGCCTTTGGTAGACGCTGTTTCCCCAGTCGACATAGTGAAAATTGGCGGCCTGGGGTGTAGATATAGGGACCCGCCCAACCATTCCCGTCTAGCGCCCAGATCAGACTTGCACGAGCTTCACGAGCCTCGAGCGCTGCTAGCAAACGAGGGGGCTGCCAGCGGAGATGTTGGCAGTGACTGCGCTCGTAAGCCGAGCAGCTCGTGAAGTTAGCAAGCAGCGCCCAGGAGTGCGAGATGACAGTTGATGCCATCACCAGTCCAGTCCCATCCCAGATTGCGTTCCCCTGTTTCAATGAATCCATTTCCACCCCACGGCATGTCTCCGGGTCCAGATGATTTTCACCGCAGAGTCCTGAGTTCCACCGCTGAGTCCAACTTTCCACCGCTGAGTCCCGGTTTCCTCCCCAAGAGCCAGATCACAAGTTCCCGGTCATTTCCAGTTCCCAAGGTTTCTGGCCATTGCGATGATCTCGCCATTAGTAGAACTCGCAACCCTTGGATGTCCCCGAACCAGCTCCTTCGCCGTTTGTAATACATTCCCTCGCTCCCATCTCTTGGACTCGCTCCCTGCCTCCAAAACCGACCATCCCAAATCCAACCATGTCCACGTCTCGATCACCTCGCGTCCCCAGTATCGATTCTGCTGTGTCCCTCACTCTTTCCCGTCGATCTCTCTGCATCTTTGCCGACCTCCACCACAATGTCCATCGTCCCTGCCTTGCAATGTCTCCATCCCGACACAATCTCCTCTGGTAGTCTGCGGTCCTCTCTCTCGCTCCTTTGTCTTTTCCTTCGAGTAACGACCTCTTGCTATACTTCCTCTTTCAAATCAGTCCTGTTCGTATCTGTTATGGCCGTCTCTTCCGCGCCAGCATGTCTCGGCGCTGGCGTTTGCACCTTCACGCCTTTCGCCTGTAAAAGGAAAGAGGTCGAACATGGTAGGAAAGAAGGTAGGAGTAAAGAAAGTAGCGGGTAGTTATTCTAGGCTCGGCCTCCGTTAATGACGCTGATGCGTTGTTACCATACGCTATCCGCCACGTCACCGCCGAGCAAACATCTCGGCAGCGGAACGCCGCCGCCGAGACGCGGCACTATAGCTCGGGAAAGCGCGGAAAGCTAGGAGGCATAGGAAGCGATCTGACTTCGAAGCTACGAGAAGGACGACACAGTGGACTTAGCGAGGATCTTCAACCATTCAGGGCGAGACGCGGCAGGTGAGAGTACTTGAGGCAGAGATCAGATGAATTCACCAAAGTATGGTCAGCAATGCAGACATCGCCGCCGTGGAGTGGAGGTGAAGTCAACGTTTTCGGAGCAATGCCATTTGGATTACTTAAGCAGGTCCTTTTTTCCACATCACACATCATTATTGCATCATGCCTTTGGTCGATCGTCTACGGACGGGAATGTCGGATCGACCGCGACACTACCCAGCTCTAGACTATGACCCCCACGGGACATCCGAATCGACTTGGTTCGCTGTGTCCACCGACTTCGAGGCTACAAAGCGGCCTGATGGCGTCCCAGCATTGAAATAAGCGTGGCGAGCACAATTGCCGCGCAGGTGGCAATGCCCCTGCACATCACGATCGAATCTGCCGGATTAGCGATGGAGGTCTACTAGCTCGTGTATGCGATCTGTTTTCCACGACGTCACACAGTAGGTTTCTGTTAGTTGTTGTGCTGTCCATTCGTCGATTTCGGTTGATGTTCTTTGGCTACCCGTCTCTCTGTCTTCACCCCAACACACATCACCACTACTCGAAATACAAACTGGATCAATCGCATATTCAACATGCCTGAAACCCACCAGCAATGGAACGTCACCGGCACTACCGGCTTTGACTCTCTGAAACTGAACTCTTCCGCTCCACTGCCCACGCTGACAGACTCCGCCGTGCTGGTAAAGCTCAGCGCCGCCTCGCTCAACTACCGTGACCTCATCATTCCCCACGGCAAATATCCCTTCGGCGTCGCCCCCAATGTGATACCCGGATCAGATGGCGCAGGCACTGTCGCTGCAGTTGGCAAGGCTGTCACCAAGTTCAAGGAAGGCGATAAAGTCCTCACACTCTTCAATCAAGGTCATCTTGCCGGCCCCCTGGACTACGCCTCGATCGGTAGTGGTCTCGGTGGTGCCGTGGATGGCACACTACGCGAGTACGGTGCCTTCTCCGAGCAAGGCCTCGTTCACCAGCCAGCATCGCTTTCGTTTCTCGAAGGCTCGACGCTGCCCTGCGCTGGTCTGACTGCCTGGAACGCGCTCTATGGACTGAAGGCGCTCAAGCCGGGCGAGTACGTTCTCACGCAAGGTACCGGCGGCGTGTCGATCTTCGCTGTCCAGTTCGCGAAAGCTGCTGGAGCCAAGGTCAGCGCCACCACGTCTTCAGCAGCCAAGACGGAGAAGCTAAAGTCGCTCGGCGCAGACCATGTGATCAACTACAAGGACACGCCGAACTGGGGCGAGGAGGCGAAGAAGCTGACTCCCGGTGGCCGAGGCGTGCAACATATACTCGAAGTCGGAGGGCCAGCTACCATGGCACAGTCACTTAAAGCCATCGCTTTCGATGGCGTTATCAGCATCATTGGCTTCCTTGGTGGTGCGGATGGCGAGAAGCAGCCGGGATTCCTGGACTGCTTGATGAACATCTGCACTGTTCGCGGAGTGTTGGTAGGTAACCGATTGCAATTCGAGGAGATGAACCTGGCGATTGAGGCGAACGGTATCAAGCCGGTAGTGGACGAGAAGGTTTTCAAGCTGAAGGACTTGAAGGAGGCGTATCAGTACATGTGGGACCAGAAGCACTTCGGGAAGTTGTGTGTCAGTATGGAGTAGACGTAGAAGATTATTGAAATCGGCAGTCGCGAACCAGGAAATCCGTAAACAGGTCTCCAATTCCTTCTGCTGGCTGTGCTTGGCATATTCTGGGTCGAGAGCCGCAAGCAGACCCCAACTTCGACGGCTGTGACAGTACCGTCCGCCCTTGTCTTGGCTCCGTCTGCTTGCTGTATAATCGATCCCGCTGCATACGTTTCAATCCCCTTCGTATTGCCGTCTCTTGACTTGACTTCCGTCAAGTGTCAGATCTCCTTGATGGGACCAGTCATATGACGTCTCAGATCAGTGGTTCTGAAGACGTGCTGACTTCGTAGCGTGAGGTCGTTGTGAGCTGTGCTGATCGATGAATGTCGAGACGCCTTGACGATGGATCGGCCGTGCTACGTTTGATCGAGGGATCAAGGTACAGCTTGTAGAGCTTGGCTCGCCCATCGAAGTCTACCCCAGCTGCAAAGACAAGGTGTAGACTTGGTATGCTGCTTCGTGCTCCTCACCAAAGCGAATGAGAACAGGTCTCCATGGACCGATATCTCTCCCGACAAGTCAGTGTACCATAGCGCTAGCGGTGCAGCGGGTTTCACTGCCAATCGTCATGTGCAAAAAGGTAGCAGGCGTCGGAAACAAACGGCCCTGCCGAGTGAACACCAATACCTGCATATATGAAACAGATTTTCCCATGAATTGACCAGGGCATTACCGTCTGCCCTTCTACTTTGAAGGGTCTGAGTGTCCGGGAAGCACCCGATCAGATTGGATTGGGATTCGGCCAGTAGCTCTCGTGCCTGCACGTTTGAGCAGGCTCAAGCCAATACTGGTGATGCCGCCGCTAAATGTCAGATTGGGCGTGCTGTTGCTGTTCAAGATCACTCCGCAAGTGCGAAAAATGCGATACTCAGTGCAGTGAGAGTGATGGGACGGTCTACATGCCAGTTATGATGCGTGTTCAAAGTCGAAACCTAGCCCTTGGTACCGTCAATGATGCTGTTATCTCTCGCAGTCAGTACCGCAGTGGCCAAGAGTATGGCCCAATCCGTCTCACTGCCCGAGTCGGTATAGGTTCTCACTGTAGCATGCAGTGAATGGAGTGCCAGAGCAAACATGCGCTGCTTTCTGCGCTAGCACCATACCTGATGCCTGTGTGATGTGTCCAAATGTAGATGTATGCACGAGATGGCCCATCACCCAAGGTGTTTCCCACAGGGTAGCCTGACTTAAAGCCAGCGGCGTGTGGCCAGCGACGGCAGCAATATACGACGACTCACTTCCTTCAAATACCATCCCAAAGCCAGTAGCTTCAGAGTTCCAGTTTCCGCGTTCCATGATCGTCCTTGTGGATCTCGCCCAGCTCCCGATTGCTACAGTGTGAAGTGGTAATACAGTGTTTCGTCGCAACGATCCATGGCAGCACATCGCCTTCCTCCACTTAGATATGCGTAGCAGCGCTCCCTAGTTCTTTGCTGTACTATGTGCTCCAGCATGTTCTATGCTTGACCTTCCCGGTGAGACTAATGTGCAGACCGTATTGCTGGGCGAATCAGCTGAAGTATTCACGCTGCTCGGGTCTGGTCCTGGCATCAGCATCCATGTTGCCTCGGGTCATGAGGGTGCGGCCCATCAATGGCATCTTGCCAGTACCGCCAGTTGCACGGGTGAAGCCAAGTGGGATCAGGTGGCGATAGGTGAGAGTCCTCGGCGGCAGAACCCATGAATACTCGTAGCACTCGATGTGTAATTCTACTGAATCCAAACGCGCAAAGCAGCATCGAGATTGCGACAAAAGACGAAACAGCAGACGTAAGAGAAAGATGCGGAAAGGGACGAATTCATGACTTTCATACCCACAACCCAACTGCGCATCGCTCGCCCTCGAGCCCAAGCACATATGTACAAGTCCCGCCAACGCCTTGCATGCCTAGAGAGCGTCGTAGCAGTCATGCTAGGTTCTGTCTCAAACGCCGTCGCCAACCCACGAGCGATCGAGCCAAAAGCACACCGTCGCACGCGGACGGTGCTATCTTCTCAGACCGATCTCCGCTGTCGCCCATCGAACGCCCGCTCTGAAGCCGCCCAAGGTTTCCTTCCTCATTGCCTCCTCTCCTCAGTCTGCCCATCATCCCCCTCATGGTGCAGCGTAACACTGCTGAACGTCTCAAACGGGTCCGCCAACTCCGCGCCTGGCGTCGCCAACCCGCTATCCAGTGGCACACCCTTCAATTTGCTGACCTCGGCATGCGCCCAGCCGTTCTTAACGAAGCCAACGTTGCCGTTTCCTAGATCCACTGAGCCGCTTTCTTTGACTGTTCTAAAATTTACCGTGTCGATGCCACGGCCTTGATTCGGGATGATGGGCGGTTTGGAGTGGCGGAGAAGAGCCCAGGAGGTGCTGCGGAAGCAGGGGTGGGATTTGACGTCGCTAGCTCCTGCTCGCGAGCCGAGGCGGCGGAGCTCGTCTTTGATGAGGAGCTTTCGGATTAGGGATTTGCAGAGGCTGGATATCCCATCAGTATTGGTCGAGTGAAAGGGGGAGGATGAAACTCACTTGGAAATATTAGGTGAACCTGATCCCTCGGGAAAAGGCACCTCGTCCCTCAAGATGTTGGCGAACGTGGCATTCCGGTTCTTACCCTTGAACGGCGTAGTACCGAAGAGCATCTCATAGATGAGTATACCGAGCGTCCACCAGTCGACCGCACTCGTGTGGCCGCAGCCTTTGATGACTTCGGGCGCAATGTACTCTTCGGTACCGACGAAGCTGTTTGTGCGGAAGTTTGCTATGCAGGACTTTGTGTCTATGGCTGGAAGGGAGGTCGAGTGTGGATTCGAGGAGATGCCACCGGAAGATCGAGAGGAGGCGTGAATCATGGTAGGTGCGCCACCGAGATCGGATTGCTTAGAAAGATCGAAATCTGACAACATAATGTGGCCCGACTGATGGAGTAGGATGTCTGTGATCAAGTCAGCTGGCTGCTATGAATGCGGACGACCTTCTGGAGGCACGCACTTTCCGGCTTTAGATCTCGGTAAATGAAGCCCATCAGATGCAGGTATTCTAATGCAGCTGTGACTTCGGCTGCGTAGAATCTCGCAGCATCTTCGTCCACACACTTATTTGGTCGTGTCTGCAGTGCGCGGAAGAACTCGCCACCACTGCAGTACTCCATGCAGAGGTATAGATGATCTTCTGACTGGAACGAGTGGTACAGTGTGACGATGAACGGGTGATTGCTCGTCGCTAGAATCTCCTGCTCGGCCAGCGCGCGCTTGATTTTGTTACGCTTGATCATTTCCTTCTTCGACAGGACTATAGATGTCAGTAGAGGTTATGGATCGCACAGGCGCAAAGCTTACCTTTCATGGCGTATAGTCGGCTGCTCTTCTTCTCTCGCACCAAGTAGACCTTGCCCACATCACCTTTCCCGATCAACTTGATCTTGTCGAAGCTGCTGGGCCCGACCTCTACTGTGCGGACCTTGATACTATTGCTACTATACGTCCGGCGGAAAGCAATGCTATTGCGTATCTTGCCGGGTGTGAGACCTTCCATGTTCGGCACCGGCAGCAGATCTCCATTTTGTGGCACAGTCTCGACCATAGACAGCGTGCTGCCATTGCTATGCGAGCCAAGCCCGTTCAACTTTGGAGGTAGCGCCAGATCCGAAGTTCCTGGCCTGCTGGTATTCGCACTCTTGCTATCCGAGCTGCCTGACTTTGACTTGCCAAACAGTCCTTGTGCATTTGGCGCGCTTGCCACTCTCCGCAGCTTTCGTGCTAGCTCTTCCTTGCCACTCAATGTTGTAGCAGCTGCACCCGCGCTTGCCCCATTGGCTTTGCCTGCTGCATTTGGCGAATCTGGCGGCGTGTTCGGTACACTACCGTCGTTGTGATGTCGGAGTGCTGGCGGTCCTTGGTGCTGAAAGTATGGATTCGCGTGTGCAGTCGGGCTCATGCCCTCATCCAATGCATTGCCCTCGGAGGCTACAGTGGTACTCCGACTTCGGCCAAGATGTGGTATGAACCTGCTATTCCGCAGGCTGCTCTTGTTGTGCTGTGATAGTGGCGTTCGTGTGCCATCTTGCACCTTCTCGTTGCTGCTGGCATCCGAGGTCGGTGCGCCTGTGTTCTCCTTTGACAAGCTGTTGATGCGGAAGAAGTTCTTGATCTTCTGGCCGGCGGTGTTGTTGACTCTGGCATTTGGATTCAGAGCAAGACCTGAGAAGGTGCGCTTCTCGCTGCTGTTGTTGTGTGGCATCTTGGGTAGGGGTCCGGTGGTCCGTCCGGAAGGCTTGTCCTCAGTCAAGCCCCGATCGCAGTGAATGAGCGCTGAATTGTAGTGAAGCGATCCCAATCGCGTTCCTCAGGCTACCGTGGCTAATCGTAGTGGCCTTTACGGCTACCGTGGCGATGTCATTGCCGAGTGGAGAGGAATAGACCCCAGATTTTGCTACTCTTGGTGGGTCCCGAAACCTACACTCGAAGTGCGCGTTTGCAGAGGTGTGGTATGCGTCCTAGGGGAACGCTTCACATTATATGAAATATAAGCAGTGGCACGGAAAAGTTGCAGCAGCTGTCCAACCTCTCATCACTGCATGTCCAACTGCGCATTGGTAATCGGCATCGGTATCGGGTGGGGCAGGCCAAGTCACGGGTCTAGGCTGAATGGAGAAAGATGCCAAGCATAGGCAATGTCAACCTCACTTCATCCTCTGCCATCCCTTTCTCACTTCCCCAATTTCTTTGTATGTGTGTACCATCGAGTATGACATATCAAGGTATCTGGGCAATTCTCTGCAATGTGTGCAGTACAGATCTTCGTCCCATGGAAGGGAGACGTGCCCTGACGAGGGTGTAAGACATCCAATACATGCATAGATGGGCTGTGGCTCCACGAGGCGCAGTATGCTATCTTTCGGGCTCAGGACATGACATCTCGAGGACCATCGATAATCTGAGTCAAGAGTATTGTGGTGAGACTGTACATCAGTGACTTCGAATGTCATCATGCTTCAGCTTGCGAAGTAAAATTCATTCACTGCTGATGAGGCTGTAGATATCTTCAGCTTGGCCGGCAGGATTTGCTTGTCACTCCCGCTGTGAAAGATTGACGTCAGCCGGTCAATAGTTTGTGACATCTCGCCTAGAGAGCTGTCCGCAATCTTCGATTACTCCGGCCAAGGCAGTCTGACAGGGCCCGACAACCAATTTCCAGCTGCTGTCATCGAGGTGTACGTTCTGCACGGCTTCCAAGTACTGACAGTCTCCCAACAGAAGTAATATCTGGATCATGTGGATCCAGATGATCATCGCAGATCTTGGTCTCGCAGTGGCTATGGCTATCAGATAGCCACATGCTGCCACTCGATCCTCCGATACACTCGCAAAGCAATAGCCAAGGCACAATGATTTCTCTTCAATCTCATCGCCAAACCCGATCCATGATAGCTAGATCTCCAGATCTCGTAGCAAAGCATGATGACAGCTCTCGGAGAACACAATGCATAGCTGTTCCGCCCAGCATGGCGTGGACTGGGCCTCTTCGTCACGAGAAGTCCTTGTCATTATGGCGAACGCGCATCACATCCTCGACCTCAATTGGGAAGACTTGTTCGACTTCGAGGCATGGGATCATGACACCAATGTTGAGGTCGGACAGCAATTTCTAGCATCTGCTTCTCCCGAGCACATCAAAGAAGAGCTTCTTGGAAGTGGCGATCAGCGCACTGTTGAGGTCACTGGCCAAGCATCTGCCACTATCCGAGGACTGGATCGAGATGCAGATGTAGCAGACTTGGGGTTGCTGGCGGAGACATCTGCTTCCGGGGACCACGAGATGGCCATGACAGATGTGGGCGCCTTACAGAGCTTGCTTAGCCAGACATTCCCGAACACGTGGACCCTGCCGGACCAGATACCACTTGTTGGCTCCGAATAGCATATCGCCAAAAACGGTATGGAGACACCTGCGTTCGAACATGCCCCAATTCAGCCTGGTGTAGTCCCAGAGTTCCAAACGCCACTCGAAGGCTTGACCTTAGCACGCGCAGGTCTCGGGCTCGGCACATCTGCTCTCTAGAGTGAGACTTACAGGCTCGGGACCGCCGCTGCCATCTGTCGCTCCGGTACCGTTCAGCTCCAGAACGACTACGACGACATCGCTGCAGTGAAGCAGAGCGCCAAGACTTGGTTTGAGCGGATGCTGCAGGTATACGACCAGCCGGTCCCAGACCGCCCTCCGCCAGCCATGGCACCCGAGCTCTTCCACGCGGTCCAGCGTTGCTACTACCAAGCCACAGTCAATCTACTTCGAAATCGCCACCAGTATCACGCCGAGAATTGCATGTACCTCCTGCTCGATGCGGTTACTGATGCCAATCATCACGGCCCTCGTTTCTGCAGATTCGGGTACACGCCTGATCTGACGTCCATCTGCAGCAAGAGGCTTCAACGCTGCATAGACCTGATGGCCTCGGACTGGGTGGCGAGACTCCCAGTACTGGAGCAGCTGGAGCTGCACAGCTTCGCGGCGAGTCCTCAGGAGTATGCTCGAGGAGTACGACTTGCTGCGGTGACCGAGATGCAGGCGCAGGAGGCAGGGGGCCGAGGCGAGTGTGTGCCTTCGTGATGCAGTGTTGCCTTCTGCTGCCGCATATCGGGCGATTCACTGGTGCTGCCGACTTCATCAGGTTCTGCTGGCATTGCTATGGTCAATGGGGGAGACAGGAGGTCGCCCGCAGTTCCATGGTCAGACCATGTCCCTGCCCTCCCTCATGTCGTCGTACCATCCTGCCGCCGTCGAGGTAGGTGGAAACTGGTGGAAAGTCCCATGCAAAAGTCAAGTCCTTGCTCTTCCTCGCATTGCTGTGCCAAACTGTCGCCGCCGAAGGTAAGTCTGATGCATCGCCATCTCTTTCCTTGTTGTCGTTGCCTTCGTCCTCATCCAGCATGCCGTCGCGGTCACCGTCGCTGTTGTTGTCTTGGCTTCATGTCTCACGCGTCGTCGTTTTGTCAAAGGCAAGAGGTAGTATGGTGGCAAGCATGTCAACAAAGGGAGCTAGTGTTGCCGACGGTTCATAAGATTGGCGAAGTATGGTGGAAGGTCGGTAAGTCCTTTCTATTCTTTCGAAGTGTGTTTTCATGGCATGTCCATGTCGAAGGTATATACTCACACCTCATCCCTCACAGCTCTCCCTTCCTCCTCAGCGTTCACCTTCGCCGCCGTTCACATGCTTGTGGAGCCTCCCTTTCGCCCTCCGAGGCCGAGGTGGGTCTTCACAAGGCATTGTCATGCTCCTTTCTTTGTCCTCTATAAGCACCTCGAGTGTGACGGCGGAGGGGAGTAGGGTAGTGCGTCAGAGTGCAGCGTTAGCGCTCGTCGGGGGCATGTGCTCCGCTTGGCATTGGCGTTTAGGGAGGCCTTTGGGTGCGGTGCAGAATTTGAGGAGGGCTTGTCGACACTGATCAACCACCACTTTTTGTTATCACCACTTCCTCGACATACTCGAACACGCTAGATTGATCATCACAAACACCACAACCTCGACGATACACGCTCTCCTTTGCTCTCAACAGAGCACCGCCAGCGGCCAACGCCGTTCGCGCACCTCCACCTCCACCCCTCCCTTCCCCTCCACCACACTCGCTTGCAGTAAGTCATCTCCACACCCTGCCACACAGCACTCCATATCTGACACTACTATCACAGCAGGTGAACACCATCAATACTTCAACATGTCGCAAGCCCACGCTGGCGCCGAGGCGTCGAGCAGCGGCGGCATCGTTCCGTTTGAAGGGTTCGACCAAATCGCATGGATGCGAGAGAACCGACCCAACCACCAGGAGAGATTCTCTCGTGGTCCACTGCCAGCGATAGGCGACGCGAACCCCTTCGACGCTGCTTTTGCTGTCTACCTGCAGTCGCAGGCCAACTTCGCCTCTGGTCAGGGGCACGCTGCAATTGCCGGCAACTTCGACACAACTGCTCAAGACTTCTCTACCTTCGATACAACTGGGATCGTCCCTTCCCAATCCAACGGCCTGAACATACCACCCCCAACTCACACCGCCAATGAGCCAAGTATCGGATCCTTCGACCGCGGTACTATGGACCACGTCGCAGGACCTTATGATGGTCAGGCTATCGGCCACGCTTCACAGCACATGCTTCGGCCGCAGTTGGCCACTGACGGTCCCGGCAACATGTACAACAGCGCTCATGTGTCCGGCAACGTCAACACGCACCCGGCCCTTCGGTACGACAACACCCAGTACGGCAGCCCCTACTCCAACTTCCGTCCCACCTCTCCCTCTCAGCATATCAACGATGGTGTTCCTCGGCTGGTGGCCAACCAGACCGGCGCCATTGGTCAGGTTCCCGCTCGCATCGAAGCTGGAGGTTGTGCCGTAATTAGTGGACCTCTTCCGTATGTGCAAGGGCGGACGAACCTGCAGACTGCCTCTGCCTTCGGTCAGGCACAGCCGTCGTACCAGACGCAGATGGAACAGTTGCCAATGTTCCATCCAATCGCTCCTCGCCAGCCAATGTACCAACATCAGGTGAATGGCGCACAAATGCAGACGCGTGATGCTATCCAGTGTACTCCACAGTCCCCTGGCTCGCATCTCGGAGCGGCGTCGAGTGGAACACAATCCATCAACGACCGCGGTCAAGACATTCGTAAGGCGAGGCCTGCCTTCGCTTCGCCGCGGGCCCCATTTCAGCGAGACGGTGGCAGGGTTGCGGCTCCAAAGCAGACTCGCGCTATTTCTATCGATCGCGTCGAGGACAGCGCGATTCTAGACACACAGAACGTCAACACCACAGCTCTGGAGTTTTATGGCTACTTCACCGACGAGGAGAAGGCCGATATCATCAAGAAGCGAAAGCAAGCAAAGGCAGATGCGAAGAAGCTTACCACCGGCGACGAGAGGAGCAACATCAACAACGCTCTACGTATCACGGTCGAGGGCGCACCTGAAACCCCGCTTCGCATCAAGAGTCTCGAGCATGCATATCTGGTTGTTGAGCAGCGCATGCCACTCAGTGAGCTGGCTCGGGCAGGTCCACTGTTGAAGAGCATGGAAACAAACAAGCAGAAGATTGTGAACTTCTTCGTCCGTTGCCTCAACGCCGATATCGTATCTGTCCCAGACGATGATATCAAATTCACTGCGTTTGGCTTGCAAACGTATGAGGACTGGGAGCAATCGGAGAAGGAGAAGTGTTGGGACGTGCTCGATGTTCAGCCGGATGAGGATCTGTATGCTCAGGCATGCGGTGTCATCCTCTACCACAAGACCTACGACATCTACACCCATCCTCGCGGCCTCCGAATGTACGAAAGCAAGGTGATCGACGAGCCGGATCTCGATCTCAATTGGTTTGACCGCGTCGATGCCATCGGAGCGGCTTTGCGGAAGGTGAAGATTGTCGCCCATGGGATCCTGGATGGCAACCGTATCGAGGAGTTTGTGGCTAATCCTGCCGCATTCGCGGAAAGGAAGGTCGATTATCGCTGGAATAACATCTCAAGAGGCGCCAACAAGACTCTGATCCGGAAGTCACCGGAGCAGTTGGAGCTAGACACCGAGGTCGCCGAAGTAGCAGCGACTATGGCCGACGACAACAGTAACAACGACGCATTTGATCCTCTACTGGCCGCCACTGTTTCGACCCAGCCGCAGCAAGCTGCCGGCGCCATGCAGACTCCCGCTACCACTGTAGCTTCCTCGCCCTCTGTCACGAGCTCTAGCGGTGTTGACAAGAAGAAGCAGAAGAAACGCACCGCAGCAGAGGCATTGAGCGACGATGAAGAGGATATGATGGATATCGAGGAAGGGCCTCCTGCTCGTCGCACTCGTGCATCGAAGAAGGCCAAGCAGGGGCTGGTACAGGGCCCTCCACCGCCAGCGAAGATGACCTGAACGGCTGCCGTGTCAGGGTGGGCGGGTGCTGCGAGAGCTCGCGGCTTCACCAGCGGCACACCGAAGATGAAGCCGACACTTGATCCTCTCAACGATTTGCAGATGGGGCGCAAGCCCAGAGAATACTGAGCTACCACTGCACGCCATCTGACACAAATAACATAAAACATTTCCCGCGCTGGCCACCTCTTAGCTAGTGCACGGCGCTTGATCAGCTGCATTACTTGATTGGACGACTTCGACGTCACCACGACGGCAGTAAACCCAATCAACATCAGCACTCCATCAAGTCCGCTGCGACGATGCACTATTCGCATGCTCTTCCCAAAGACTCGACATCGGCATCGTTATTTGACGGTATCATGCGGTTGTTGGTGGCTTCAGAGTACTTGACAGCGGCACAAACATCTCTTTCTCTTCTGCTGATACACACTGGATACCTCCCCTGGAGCACCGGCGCCCGCATCGTTACTTAACGGCATTATGTGGGCGTTGGGCTTTTGGTGAGCCCTTGAGGGCCTTGACCGGCTGCAAAGCTACTCACTTCTTCGAGCGACGAGCTAATGGAGCATCATCGGGTTTTACGAGCGTGGGAAATGCTGGAGTTGGGTGGCTGTTTCAGTGCTTGATGGGTTGCGTTGCTTTTCAGGGGAGGAGTGGCAGTGCTTCACGTGATTTGGCTAGGTTGTACTAGCTCTGCAAATCAAAATCATTGAAACCCAACTTAATCTCGTGAAAGCGATACCCATGTCTTCTTGTTGAGTGATTTCTGTATTGGGGCTGTTCGCTGGACTGACAATGTCGTGAGGCTAGGTGAGAGGGTACAGTCCATCAAGACGATGAGCAACGTTGCGTGACAAAGAGCGATCGCCGCATTCGCTCAAGTTGCGACGGGTCCAGTCACAAGGACTTCAAGACAGGCGATAAATTAGCTGACATGGATACTCGGAGCATCTGATACGCTTTGCACATATAAAGAGGTGTAGTAGAAAGGCGACTTGCCAATCCGAATGGCACCACACAGCCGTGACAGCCATGGCTTGCAGATTATCTAAGCATGCCAAGCCCCGTCCCGAACCTGTCCACACTTCAGTTCCTCACGCCTCATCCCTTTACCTGCCCAATCTCCTTACTGAGCGATCCTTTGTCCACGAACAAAGCCGTCAATCGGTCCGAAGTACCTTTGCCATATGCTGATCTCAATAACTCATGTCTTTGATGGACACCATGCTCTTGGCCGAGCGTAGCCACACTGGTGTCACGTAACAGTCTTAGTATTGAGAGCAGGATGACGCCTAGTGGCTGCTTGACTCTGTTCAAGTCTATGAACGCAAGGTGGAACCATCACGATCGAGTGCTGAAGAGCAGTGAAATCCGCATAGGCTGAGATGCCCTCATTCCGCGGATCAGATGAAGCCTCTGCGGCCCTGCTTCGGGAGCACTCTCGGCAGAAGCTCTTCAGGAAGAGGCTGCGGCTCAGCACACAAGCTTCAACGGAACTCGGCGATCTCGCGTAGAGTATAATTCGACGCCGTCAGCTCGAGGAGTGGTCAGCTTCGAGCTGAGGGCGCACTTCTGGACTCCGCCAAGCCGCAGCGTATGAATCGCTCTGCTTCCAGTCCAAAAGCAAGTTCTGAGGCATAACAGCTCAGTTCACCTGCTGTTCAGGCCGCAAAGGATCCTCACAGTACATGGTACATATCCGCTCTCGCGCCTCATCGGATGCTTCTCCGCGCATCTTTGAAGCCAGCGGAAGGTTTGTGGACTCGCAGGCCGATTCTCACGACCATCGTTCCTCGAAGAAGTGTAGTAATACGGTCGTATTTGCATATTGGAGAGCAACTTTGGAACTTCAATGCCAGTCGTCGCTGGTAGTGTCCGTTCCGTTCTGCGTGCCTGGTGCAATCCGCTCTGCTCGATTGAGCAGCCGACTCTGAGACCTCGGAAGCACTTGATGCACCAGAATTCCGTGGGTGAACTTTGATGCAATTCCTGAGCATTGCAATCACTCTGTGGACTTGGCCCTACCAACTACATGCTGCTTCCAAAGGCGCGTCCTGGCTTAGACGATCCTCGTACATCGATATTCGTACATCCGTGTCGCAGTATGATGGGGTGCTGGCTTCTGCTCGAAGCAATATCCGGATCGAGCATGACCATCCGCAAGCTTCGGACCCTCGCATCTTCCCGGAGTCGCGTCTGGTCTCGCGGCTCATGGTCTATTCATGGTAGACAGCGGCCAGAGTGGTGCCTGTCGGCCAGTGTCTCAATTTACTACTGGTCTTTTTCAGAGTTCGTCTTCCTGGTGCGGCCGTCGCTGCGCGAACGGCGCTGTCAACTGTAATTCACGGCGTTCCACCGCGATCCATGGGCACAGCGACAGCCTGTCATAGTGAGGCAACGCTCGGGAGTCGAATAATGCTGTATGGCTCTCCAGATCACACCAGAGTTGCCTGTTCTTTGCCGATCTGCCATTGTAAGGTGGTGGTATGCAGCTGGATTCGATGACAAGAAGGTCGGTCAATGGCATGGAGACTATGAGACAGAGCATGCAGACCGGCAGGAGACCATCCATGCCTAGACTTTGAGTGGTGCGTTTTATAGAGTATACTTAGATCCCACAAAACTAGGCACAAGCCGTCCCGGCATCTCCTTCTCAATCGCATACTTCGCTCTCCACCCCGTACAGTGACCAGCGAGCAGCACTTGCACATCCAATGCCTTGAGATCGCTAACAGTGCTTTGTATATGCGTCGGCTGACCGTCCGCCAGATGGAAGCCACCCACAACGGCATAGAGCGGTGCGCCACCGCCCAGCTCGATGGCGTGTCTCGAGGCGTTCACGACGCCGGCGTGGCTGCAGCCAGTGAACATTACTATGCCTTTGCCTGCAAAACTGTCAGCGAGGCCGTGGGAAGGCGAGTGCTGCTTCACGCACCTTTGACCTTGCACATCAACAGCCTTTCGTCCGCCATCTTCTCATCTGGGCCCCATCTGCCTGTGTTCGAGTCGAACCGCACACCGAATTTCATACCCACCTCATAGTCAGTCACCCTAGGAATCTCGCCCGACACCGCAAAGTGGCCGTCAAGCACCTCATGTACCTGATCGCTCTTCTCGACCTTCCCACCAGCACCCTCAATAGACTCGAATGTCGGATCCGCTTCAAGCGAAAACACAGGCAGACCAGGCGGCTGCACACCCCTAAAGTCCGGTCTAGCAGGATGGAGATCAATCGGCAACCCCTTCGCATCGCCTCCCTTCGCCGTGTTCGCAGCAGCAACCCACTCGAGCACCTTCAGCATCCCCCCGGAATGATCTCGATGCCAATGACTCAGCACAACCCTCTCAATCACCCCCGCATCTACGCCCAGCCTCGCAGCATTGCGCTCCCAAGCACTCTCCTCGGGTCCAGTGTCGAATAAAATGGTGCGACGGGTCTCGCCAACGACTGCTGTGATTAGTAAAGACAGCCCGTGAGCGGAGCAGCAGATCTTGTCCATGCGCATCTCTGCGCCGGCGCCGCGGGGGTCATCTCTAGGGAGGAGACCGCGCAGGCCGATTTCTTTGAGCCCACCGGTCTGGACTACAACCGGATTGGGGGACTGAGAGATAGGATCGAGCTCGTTGTCGATTATGGCGAGGATCTCGAGGGAGTCGAGTTCGATCAGGTTGGCCATATTCGTGATGTGGCAAAAGTCCGGTAATAATTTGTTGAGCAAGTGCGCGCAAGTATTTGGGGATCGTCCCGTGTATGTGCTTATATATGTATGCGGTGGTTCTCGAGTAGCGCTTACCTGGTGATCAGCCTATCAAGATAGATATCGTCATGGCAGCCACTGTGAGAAAGCTACGAACAGCGCCGCTTGGCAGTAAGCAGATGTCAGCTCGCACAGCAACAGTCGGCCGAGTGCCGATACAGGCACGCGAGATCCTACAGGATCAACTGTAGTAAATGAGCTGTAGCTGGAGTTTAGAGTGGGGCGGCGGCTGACTCAGCAGAAATGCCAACCAAGTGTGAAGCGTTCGACAGACACAAGCGAAGCTGGCCTAGTCATAGGTGACGCTTCTCTGCCGAGCTCAGAGACCCGTCTGCTGATTGATATTTGAGGGCCTGAGTCGCACTTTGCAGTAGTGGCTCTGTCAGTCAAGCGTTGCTCCGCTACTATCGCCGCGATGTTCCTTAAGTCCGGAGCTCCTGCACAGCGTGCTCGCTTGAATTAATGATACTCGGATCATACTTGGCCGTAACATCGTCGCGTGAGGTCGCTGAAGCGTCTGGCAAATCGCCTTCTCCCACCTCAGACGTTGCCTCGTTGCCCTCCTTTCCAGCGTCTCTCCGTGCCCTATTGATGATCCCACCCCATAACTTCTCAAGATCAACCTCCCCTCTCTTCTCTTCGGTCATCAACTGCACTACCATGTTGCATCCGGTCGTCTCGGCCCCGAATCCCACATACCCCTCCGCCCTCTGCACTTTCCCGACGCCTTCAGGCAACTCACCGTCCTCTACCCTTCCGACATTGACACAAACCCATCCTGTTCTCAGCCCGTCGTCCAGCTCGCCTTCGCCAGTCGACTTTGCTCCAACAGCACTCATCAAACGCGTGCGCTTCGCTTTCCGCTTCATCTTGAGCTTCAGCTCGTTGCGGCCCAGTAGACCATCAGCGTAGGGCGTCATCTTGTAGTCTGTCCGCAGCCAGCGACAGAGCCGATCGGCGCTGACATGGAGGTGCTTCTCGGAGCGGGCCGTACCAATAAGCATGATCAGGTTCGATCCTAACGCTGGTGGCGGATCGAGTTGACGAAGATCAAGGAGAGACAGCGAGTCCATT
>JAVRRP010000371.1:0-19664 GCA_036872775.1 Oleoguttula sp. CCFEE 5521 | reverse complement strand
ACATCGATGACGAATGGTGTGCTCGGTCCTTCCTCTTCCGAGCCCCGCGAACGCGAGGTCATGCAGTGAGGTGGATGGAAGTGAAGTCACTTCATGACAGGACGTTGTTCGTTAGGCAACGATGAAAGCTGTAGTGCTCTCCAAGAAGGGATCTTCATTGAAGCTCAAGTCTGCTTGCCATGTAGCCGTAGACTTCGATTGTCTAAGTAATGCTCCGGTCGCGAATGCGTCTGCGACTTGGCAAAGAAGCGCTCGCGTTACGCAGTCGGCCACGCGAGAGCATCGCAGCATCACTATATGGGATCGCAGAGAGGGAGATGGTACTGGACCAGCTTCTGTATCCAAGTTGGCTGAATGTTGCATGTGAATGTTCCTGGGGTGGGGAACTTCTTTGGAGAAGGAACGCGAAGTGAACGCGCTTTGGCCAAGTCGCGTCTCCCGCAAAATCACTCTACGCGCTACACCAGCCACCACCACCTCCCCGCGAGACATCAACACTCGGAGATACTACATCCCCTCATCATTGTCTAAGACACATCTTCTACACTTCTCCATCTCATACCTTCCATCATAGACCGCACATCGATACCTACACAATATGGCTCCCTCAAGAAAACGAAAGCAAACGGAGGTCGAAGAAGTCTCGGAGCAGCCACAACACGACCTTGAGACGGCCAATGACCACACACAAAGCACTGAAGACGCAATCGTTGGGAAGCGCAGGAAGGTCATACACGAGAGAGCAGCAACACCACCACCTCGACCTGTCGCCGTGAAGGGACGAGGCAAGAGGAAGCGGGCATTGGAGCCAGTGAGTGAGGAACCAGAACAGCCAACAGGACCTGCGCCCAAGCCTCAAGAGCGAGTCTTTGCCAAGTTCACGAAGCGGGCTGCTAGACCTGCCACACCTCAGGCTCAACGCCATCATAATGACTTGCCAATGTCACCCGCACAAACGCCCACTAAGAGTGCGGCGCAACTATTTGATAAGCTGAACCTACAAGCGACATCACCCGCACCGATGCAGCCGAGTAAGCGGCAGCGACCAATGGATACACCACCAGCGACTCCGGAGTCGGACAGAGTGCTGCATTTCGCGGATTTGCCAGAGGAGCTGCAGGACTTCATACGGCTGTACTCAGCTTTCTTGACTGCTGTGAGCTTGCAGTACGCACACAATGGTGGGTCGTCCGCAGCTATACCCATCAAGACACTACTACCGGCTGTTACTGCAAGCTGGCGGAAGCGATCAGTCACAGCGATCGATGTGCGCAAGCTGCTTGTACAGCAGGGGCCAAAAGTAACGTTCATTCTCGAAGATCGGGCACGCGCTGGGCTGTTTCTGGCCAAGGCACCGCATGGTGACAACACCCCTCGTGGGGTACGACTCATCGATGAAACGCAGCTGAGCGTGGAATTCGAAACGCAGGTCCAGAAATCGTGGTCGTCCTTCTGCGCAGCAACACCTAATGAAATTTGCACGGGCCGTGCATTCATCAGACAACTCCCGCTGGCAGACGTACAGCAACATGAAGCCTCAGCGAAAGCCGGACCACTCTACGCCAAAGGTGAGCAGCGTTTAGCTGAACTACGATCAGGCCAAGCAGCTGCGAAATCCTCACAGTCTGCCGAGAAAGCAGTGACCATGCCGGCAGACAAGAGCGCTGTCGGCGTACAGAACCGCGGCACAAGTCTTCTCGACCGTATCCTGGCCAAGCAGAACCACGCCGCATCCATGCCTGCAGGACCAACGCGCGACGAGCTCGAGCGCAAGTCAGCTCTCCATCGCATCGAGGACGTGGCTCGAGTGCTTGAGATGCTGACTGTGGGAAAGTCGCGAGCCAGCTTCGCCATGCAGGCTCTAGTCCGCGATATCCAACAAAGTCTTAGGAACCCGATCAGCAGAGAGGATGCGGAGAGGTGTCTGACGCTCATGGCGGCTGAGGTCATGCCGGGGTTCGTCAAAGTGCTGGATGGCAACGTGAAGGGTGTGGTGGTAACGAGGCGGGGAAAGCTGGGGTTGGCGGACTTGAAACAGAGGCTGGCAGATGCTGGGGCATAGCAGGTGATGAAAAAGGAAGTGCACCAGCAATAGCTCGAGTGCCTGTTAGTAGTATCGCACTGTAGACCTAACGGGATATGGCACACTTCCAACCTGGGTTTTCGATCCTACAATGTCGCGACTCCCCTTAGGTGCGTGCATGCTTACCATTGGTCTATGCGACGAACTGCTACCCTGTGAAGCAATCCGAATTTATGAGAACCATGCCACGACAAGAGCATTCATCTCTGATCCCTTACCCGACAGTAATTATCGATGCATTCGATGGGGTCCAACGTGTGCAATTGATCATTATCATTGTTCAGGAAGCCATCCCGCTTCAACCCGCACCATCGGGGCCAGCCGGAGGTGCCATTGGGATGGAGCTCTCCCACCCAATGCAGTAAGTACCAGCAAATATCGCAGGAGGACTGAACAGCGTCCTAGAGAGTCCCTCTGAGTCATATCTCCTACTCCTTCATCATATTATTCGCGCACTCTGCTCGCCATGCTCCGCACCGCGGTTCGAACGACCCTACCCTCAGAGCTCCGCTTGGTAGCTCAATCCCCCGCAGTGACAGCACGACGGACGTTCACGTGTCTGGCACGAGGCGCGAACACACCTCGGCGAGTGGGATCGAGTATAACTTTAGTCTCTCAGGCCTGTTCGTCGAGAGCGACACATCTGGCACTTGCGACCTCGCGAGGTTTCAGCAGCACAGTCAAGATGGCGCAAGAGACGCGGACAGAGAGCGATGCATTCGGCGAGGTGCCAGTCCCAAATGACAAGTACTGGGGAGCACAAACAGAGCGATCACTGGAGAACTTCAAGATCAATCAGCCACAAGACCGCATGCCCCCGCCCATAGTACGAGCGTTTGGCATCCTGAAGGGCGCAGCAGCAACGGTGAACATGCGATATGGACTCGACCCCAAGCTCGGCAAAGCAATCCAGCAAGCCGCTGAAGAAGTCGCCTCGCTCAAACTCCTCGACCACTTCCCACTTGTAGTCTGGCAAACCGGCTCCGGCACACAGTCAAACATGAATGCCAACGAAGTCATCTCCAACCGCGCGATCGAGATCCTCGGCGGACAGATGGGCACGAAGAAGCCAGTCCACCCGAACGACCACGTCAACATGTCCGCGTCCTCAAACGACACTTTCCCCACCGTAATGCACATAGCCGCCGTGCTCGAGTTCGAGCAAGCCGTGATCCCCAGCCTCACAGCCCTGAAAGACGCCCTCCACGCCAAAGCCCAGCAATTCGACAAGATCATCAAGATCGGTCGGACACATCTTCAGGACGCCACGCCCTTGACACTAGGCCAGGAGTTCTCAGGCTACGTAACACAACTTGAATACGGCATCCTGCGTCTCGAGTCCGCGCTGCCTCGTCTGCGGAATCTAGCGCAAGGCGGCACAGCTGTGGGCACAGGCTTGAATACTTTTGTCGGGTTTGCGGAAGGAATCGCCGAAGAAGTCTCCTCAATGACTGGCACGAAATTCGTCACCGCACCAAATAAATTCGAAGCCCTAGCAGCCCATGATGCGATCGTGGAAGCTCACGGCTCGCTAAACACACTCGCCGCCTCCCTGTTCAAGATCGCGCAGGACATTCGATTCCTCGGCTCGGGTCCGCGCTGCGGCCTAGCAGAGCTCAAGCTACCGGAGAACGAGCCCGGCTCGTCGATCATGCCGGGTAAAGTGAACCCTACACAGTGTGAGAGCATGACAATGCTCTGCTGCCAAGTGTTCGGCAACAACGCCGCCGTGACCTTCGCCGGCTCACAAGGAAACTTCGAGCTCAACGTCTTCAAACCCGTCCTCATCTCCAACCTCCTGCACTCCGCGCGGCTACTGACAGACGGCATGACTTCCTTCCGGAAACATCTCGTCGAGGGGATGGAGGCTGACGAGAAGAGGATTGGGGATATACTGAAGGAGAGCTTGATGCTGGTGACGTGTTTGAACCCCGTGATTGGGTATGATATGGCGAGTAAAGTGGCGAAAAACGCGCATAAGAAGGGTTTAACGTTGAAGGAAAGTGCGATGGAGCTGAAGGCGTTGAGTAGTGAGGAGTTTGATCGGACCGTGCGGCCGGAGTTGATGTTGGCGCCGAAGGAGAAGAAGTGAGATGTAAGCAACAAGGGGAACGAGGTTGTATAGGATATGTGTAGAATGTACTTAGCGCAATGAAGCGTACTATGTGAGGCAGGGCAAGCTAAGCTCAATAACTCCCATCCTTCTCTCCCTCCAACCGGCTCTGACTCCTAGCTCTGGATCTCGACCTCGGTGCTTGCTTCTCGCCCACAGATTGTCTCTGCGCGCGATTCTTCATCCTCGACGTACGGCTTTCGCCTGGCAAGTCAACGCCGTCCGGTAGCTCCTTGCCCAACATCGTGAAGTCCCTTGGCCGTAGCGTGATCTTCGTCGACTCAAGCCCATAGCGCGCTTTTTGGTATCGTCGCACAGTGATCGGGTAGACGAAGACGAAGATGCACGAGAGAACGAGGATCGGAAGAGCCACGTAGAGATAGTATATCGCCGGCCAGGTTATGGTCGTGATGCCGAAGACTGACGCTAGGAAGGAGATAGGCAGGAAGAGTGTGGCGACGGTGGTGAGGAACGAGCTATCATCACTTTGCTCCGCATTCTGGATGTTGAACTCGAGGTCCAGAAGATTGTTGAAGCGCTCTTTCAAGCTGTCCAGTTTGGAGTCGAATTGCTCGAGGTCGTCGATCGAGTCGTCCATGTCGTCCCAGAGGGGATCTTTCTGCTCCGGAGTTGGGACCTCAGTCTGTAGCTTCTTCAGTTTCTTGAAGCTGCGGGAGTGGAACCGCAGATAATCTTTCAACTCGTAGATGCGGTCGACTTCAATGTGCATCGTCCTCGTGCGGAGCTTGACCGGGAATTGCTGGCCATGCGAGTTGATCTCCGCCTCATCTAGACGGGTGATGAGTGCTCGTAGGATGTTCTGCCAATCCGTGAGTAGCCAGTAGAGCCTGATAAAAATGAAGCAGATGCCTTCCTCATCCCCGCGAGGTTGCGAGAGATCCTGATTGGCGTACAGATACGGGAACATGATTCCTCCAACGACATGCTCTGCCACAGGCGTATTCCGTGTGAAGATCAAGGTAGTGCTGACTCCGCGATCGAATCTACAAGCACCGCGTCCCAAGGACCACACGCCAACACGCATCCGGTACTGCTCGATGATCGGCATACTACGCTCAGCATCGTCCTCGGGAGGTTCCATACCGACGGACCAGTAGTAGACTTCAGGCACGTTCATCTGGTCCGTGATGAATGTCCATGGCACATACTGTCCTGACATTGAGGCTTTCTCGGGAAATTGCGCAGTGCCAGCGAATTGCAGCTCTCGATTGAGCTCACTGATTCCTTCCCAGTAGTCTTCGAAACAGGCGCCGAGCAGCTCGCTAAGCCAGTTCTGGTGCCCGTTGATCGCGATCATGAGAGGATCATCTGGGTGCGTGCGTACTTGATCATCGACAAGTCGAGCGAAGCGGCCTGCATCTCGAGGACCAGTCGCTTGCATCTCATGGTATCTGTTTGCGCTGCGCCGACTACCTATGCGGATCGTGATCGGGGTATCGTAGCCATAGCCAGGAGGTGAGCGTCGCCGAGCATGACGCCGCCGGCCAGCCATCAAGAATGAGGGCCGACTTTCGTGAAGGCTGTAATCCAAACGCGGTCTCTCAAGGCAAGCTAGCTTGTGTGTTGCAATCCCACGATGCGATTGCTTATGGCAGGTTCTGTGATGTGAAGGACACTAGCAAATGTCAAGGTGATAAAGCTGACCCACGGATCGAGTGTCGATGTCGTTGCCAAGAAGTTTGCATGCGACAGTGCACGCGGAACTAGGATGTCGGCCATGTTGTAAGAGACGTGAAGTAAGCATCTCGTTGTCAGGTGGCAGGTGCAAGCCTCTCCCGAGCTGAAGCACGCCAAGCCATATCAGGTAAGAAGCTACGACCGTTGTCGAACTTTGATTCGTCAGGCTACACAGTTAGCAAATGTGACTGAGGTGAAGTAGCGAGCGAGTCGCGCGACTTTTCGTAAAATCGGTCAACAACGACCTATGTACTTGTGCGATCTGGACAGTCCGGCTGTGATCAGCGATGCACTAAGTAGCTGAGGAGAAGTGCATGCGCTCTCTTCGTGCCGCGTACGTCCATTGCATTGATGACCACGCCTAGCCTACCACAGATCGGTGAACAGAAGATGTGAGAGCGACAGGCCGTGGCCACGAGTTGTGCCGGACGGTACTGACGAACCATGATCAATTCAGCCTCCGACTACTCGACCGAGACTGCGAGCATCTTTAGAATCTGAAGCCAGTTCTCGTATGACTAACGAGTCTGCGTGAGCATCGCAGTGCAGCAGCGGCTGCTGGATCGCAAAGCGGTCGCCACTATCCAGGTAGCGGATCATGCTCGTCGCAAGACTTGGCAAGAGGCGATTTTAGTCGATATTGGCGGCCAGAGATGGGTGCGTGCCAACGACTGATACACTGGAGTATCGTCGCGAGAACTCCAGCACGATAAGAATTGCAATAGAGGTGATAGTCAGCTCATCGACCACGATGCTTCGGTGGCTCAGCCTTGCCAGTCAACTGATCGATCTTCGTTTGCAAGCCATCTCTCTGTCTCACGAGTGATTCGCGATAAAGTGCCATCTGCTCGAGCTGCTCCGCGAGTGGTGCCTCGACAACCGCTGCTATCACCTGTGCCTCGTCGTTAGCAGAGTTCGCAGTTGCCAAATCATTCACTTCGTACCTGCTTTCGCTCCTGGCGGGTTTTCAAGCCGGCTCCATACCATACTCCCGTAGCGGTGATCGCAGCGACCGAGCCGGTGAGGACGTAGCGACGGATCGTCAGTGCTGTAGGGTTGGACATCGCACGACTTGCTGATTCAACAATCTAATCCCATGTGTAGTCATTGTTACGAGAGACTTGATATCCATGGCGAAGTATTAGTGTAGACCGCCTGGACCTTCCGTTCTCGGCACGCGCTCAACATCGCGTCTCTCAAAACACCTGAACTGCACATTATCGACAAGTAGGACTACGGACCGGGACACAAGCAGTAACAATGTCCTCCCAACCTCGTACTCCGGGCACAACATCCATTCACTCGACCTCCCGCCTTTCCACCCTCCCTACATCAGCCTCCAAATCCCGACAGCTCTCGCACCTACACGCGCAGCTGGCGCAACTCTCAGCGAACATGAGCGATCTTGAAAACTTGCTGCGGATGACCGCTGTACAAGCAGAGGGTATGAGAGGGCTCGGTGGTTATGTTGGTGGGATGTAAGTCGAGAGCTTGGAAGACCAAAGCAAATGAGACGCTGACAGAGAGGTAGGTTCATGGCCTCGTCAAAAGTACTTGGCGAGGAAACCGTAGGTGGTGGAAATGGTGCGAACGAGAGTGCAGGTGGAAAGAAGGACTGATGACACTCGCCTGGGGGGAGTGAGGTCAGTCACACAAGCTCATCATGGCCGGTAGCGGCGTGGCATGATTGTCAACATGCCCTGGGTCTCTCAGGTTCGGAGGGCAGGAGAATACGCTCTTCTACAAGCGTCTCGCAGCTTCGCAGTACAATGTCGGCGCCGAGCTGCTCGAGTCTAACCTTCGCAAGACGCTCACATTGCCCGTCGCCGGCATTTCCATGGAAGCGCTCCACGAGCGAGCAAGTATTCACGAGCAGCTTGCGGTTGAGACCTGTGAGGGATTTGCTCGTGTAAGCGGCGTGGTCAGCAGCATTTACGTCCGAGGACACCTGCTTGCTCCGAGTCGATGCATTCCGCGTGCATGCGATTGAGGACGCTTGAGGACACTTGACGCACGCAAGTGCATAAAGCACGAGCTGCGGTCTAGTACCCTTCTCTGTTCATACCCCTCCAATACTCCAGCGCTCCGACGCAGTCAACACAACCGAGCCTACAAGAATACACACATCTTCCAATAGACTACTAGACTCGACCGCAGGCAGACTCAATTGCGCCTGCAGTGCAGGGACAACCTACGATGGCCGACACGGATTCCATTCAAGCTCAACACAACTCGGTCACCATGAAGAGATCGGACTCGAAGACCATACTCGCTCCTCGTGTCAAGCCCGGAAAGGAGTCCCTTGTAACGCATCAGCAAAACGCCAATACCGGTTCTGAAAGCAAGTCTCCCAAGCAAATCTGGCTCGTGCTCGCTCCAACGCTTCATGCGCCAGCACCAGACTTCAGCAAATCTGCAATCACAGCATCTCTCATGACCAGGCCGACGATGCAGACAAAGGCACTCGCGGAATACAAGTGGATCGAGTTGACGCCAAGACGAGATTAGCCACTGCTGACTGTCAGTTGGATTGGGACAGCGAGATGTCAGGTACCTGACACCCTGTCAGGTCGGATGTCTTTCCAATCTGTACTGGACGAGATGCTGGTATGCCCGACAGCCAACGACTCCTCACTGGCGCAACCCCCTGTACGACGAACCACAAGTACGCACACGGAAGGCGAATAGGCCTGGATCAACGGGGTAAAGCAAGATGTTTGTGACAGCGAAGCCGAAGCGTGTCGCTGTTTGAAGCTCCATTCAGTGCGGATGCGATCGATTTGACTTGGTAGCTAGATCAGACAAAATCGATGAACAATGTTAATCCAGACATGCTTGACTGTGGTACTGCGTGGTCAGGAAGGGTATCGTGAAGTTGTGTCGAGGCGGTAAACGACAGTACAGATTTCGCTTGGACTGCTCTCGCGTGTGTTCTACATGTATGCGTTCCTGAAGCCTGGATTGCCCGTACATCGGCGCCTTGTCCATGTCGATTGCACATCGCCCGATGCGTGCATACCTGTAACTGTAGTAGTACAAACCATCACGTGTTCCACTCGTAAGCTGACAATGCGCTTGGCTGCAGGAGCGCGCCTTCTATGGCGTCCCGCTTAGTCGCTCAGCCGCAGCTGATTACCCCTTCCAATTCCCCGCTCTTGCTGAGCACCCAACGGCATCCCCTTTTTGAGCTCTCGTAGCTCTTCCTAACCGCATCCATCTCTTGCACACCCAACCCTCGCTTCTTCAATCATTCTAATTCACCCGCTTCCCTACCTCAGCTCAAAGCTCTCACGTGAACGGCCCCGCCCGTCTTGGCACCCGCCGCGCTCCTACCCGCCGAAACTCCCGAAGCATCTCACCAGCTCTAAGAGGCAACTCATCCACAATTACCCAAAGCGTCACCACGCCTAACCCCATCAAGCACCATGGCCGCCGACATCACCGCCCACGACCAGACCAACTCCCCCGGCGCCCACGACGATCTGGGCAACGGCAACGGTGCCATTGAGAGCAGGGGCATCAAGCGCCCGCGTCAGAGCGCCGCTGCCGACGATGACGGCGACGACGACGACGGCGATGGGCCGAGCAGGGAGAGACGCAAGATTGAGATCAAGTTTATTCAGGACAAGTCGAGACGGCATATCACGTTTAGTAAGAGGAAGGCGGGTATCATGAAGAAGGTGCGTTGTTGTCGTCGAGGGACGCGTAGACCTGAACGCGACCGGGCGTGTTGTATGTGATGATCGGACAAGGTACTGACTATGTTCGAAGGCATATGAGCTGTCAGTCCTTACTGGCACTCAAGTCCTCTTGCTGGTTGTGTCGGAGACCGGTCTCGTGTATACCTTCACGACCCCAAAACTCCAGCCTCTGGTCACTAAGCCTGAAGGCAAGAACTTGATTCAGGTACGTAACAGCCATTCTGCCTCGATCGCTACTCTCATCTAACACACATAACAGGCCTGCCTTAACGCGCCCGAGCCCGCAGACTCTAACGGCGTAGACGGCGATCAAGCCGAATCACCAGAGGAGCAGCACGCCGCACCTGTGCCGATGCCCGCGAACATCGCACAGACTCTCCCTCGCAATCAGAACCCACAGCAGTATATGACCGCCGACCAGCAGCAAGCTCTGCAGTACCAGGCATATCTGCAACAGCAGCAAGCCGCGCAGCAGGGCGCCTACCCGATGCCGCCAGGCCAGGGAATGCCACAGGGCCGCTAGGAGGGCGCTGATGATGTTGTGGGGCTGATCAAGTTGGCGAGCGAGTGAGGTGAGGGTGTGATGTCTGCGGATGGACCAACAAGCAAGAATTACAGGATTAGCTTGCCCGGCAGATGGAAGTAGGACGATGTAAGCGATGCAGATATCTGCCTTGCATGGCGTTATGAGGCGTGTGGTAGGCTCGAGTGATTGCTGTTGCAGAGTTTTGGTAGATCCAGTATATCCTCTTCTCGATATTGTTCAATCTGCGTTGAAATCGCTCCGCTCTCCGAAAGTGTGAACGTTCCCGCGCTCCTATCCATGCATGCGTATCGGCGAACTTGATATGCAGTGCTTTGAGGAGAGCATTGCGACTACATACAATCGGAAATACCATAGCGCTTCGATAGCATAATCGACGATATGCATGAGCGCAGCCCAGATTCCAGATTTCACGCTGTAAGAAATGCAGCCATAGGAGCCCTGCTTGCACATTATTCCACGGACATCGTGACAACCACGAGCACGCGGCCAGGTACTGCGCACGCATAGTTACATTTCATTCGTGTTCATCATATGCACAGTCTTCGAGCTGCCTCCACCTATTCCACGACCACACAGCCGTTCCTCAGCTTCCAAAGACTATCGTCGCCCAAGTCCCAATACCTCACATGACCACAGCAACATGATCGTCCATGTACTTCCCAATATCACCCATGAAGCACGCCGCCACGATACTCACACTCCCGAATGCAATGCTAGTGTAGTACACATACTTGTACGCCTCAGCGTACGCTAGCTGGCCCGCCAACACAATCCCTTCGTACGCGCCCGGCACGCCGGTGACGCCTGGCAACTCTGCGATGGGGCCTAGGAGTGAGGCACCTGTGAGTTTGATGGCGTCTGTGATAATCTCGACGGAGGTGATGTTGAGTTTGAGGGCCATGAAGCCGCCGATATGGTATGTAGCGGCCGGGATGAATTTGTTGACGAAGACGTTGTAGCTGGAGATACTGTTAGCACGCGCTCTCGCGAGGATGGTGGCGGACTGGAACGTACTAGACGGTGTAGCCGATCGAGCCTCCGATAACGCGGATAGCGAGGGTGAGGGCGGTGACTGTGGCGATGAGATCGTCGGGGCAGATGATGGTCGCTATGAGTCTGTCAGTCGATGCGCAAGCCATAAGGGAGGTTGGAAGAGAGCATACTGATGATCGAGGCTGGCACAACAATACCGCCAATGCCAAGTCCGGCCAAGATGAGTATCCCCCAGAGCTTGTGGATGTTGTCCTGCTCAGCATATGCGAGAGCACCGCAGCCGGCTGTCATGAGTATTGACGATACTACCAGCAACAGGCGAATCTGTCCCTTCAAGGCGGAGATGAGGTAGAGCACGAGGCAGGCGCCAGTCAAGATCGAGAAGCCAACGGGGATACCGCGGATGCCGACACCGACAGGATCATGGCCGTACACGTTGAAGGCCTGCAAGGGAAACGTCAGCATTACAATCTTGAGAAAGCAGTAAGTGCAGGAGCTTACCTGCGTGGGCCAAAACATGAGGATGGAGAAGAAATTGGCGCCGGAGATGAAGGTAATGACCAAGGTGAGTGCCAACACGCGAGGATCCTGGCGAAGACGCTTGGGGAACATAGGGTACTTGGCGCCATATGCCTCCCAGACGAAGAACCCGATGAGCATGACGATTCCCAGGATCAACGGGACCAGAGTGTGCACGGAAGTCCATGGGTATTGGTAGCCTCCCCACTGCATACCCATCATGAACAACAACATCCCGGCGATGGCCAGAATCTCGTTGCGGCTTAAGCCAGAGCTGTTCACGCGAGGTGGCGGGAAATAGAATACTGCAGTCATGACAAGACCAATGCCAGCCCAGATGCCACAAAGCAGTCCGATATATCGCCAAGAGCCATGGGCAGCAATGAGTTGCGCCCATAGTACACTAGGGCAGAACGGAACGATCGTGAAGATCAAGACGGAAACGTACTTGCCGCGCTGGCTGGTCGGCGCAAGCTCAGAGGTCGCAGCCAGGGCGGTCAGTTCGTTGATTCCAGCTCCGACACCGGCAAAGACCATGCCGCAGATGAAGATGTTCATAGTGTGCGCCGTGCTACATATGATCATGCCGACGACGATGAAGGATGCGCCTATGAGAGCGACATAGCGGCGACCGATGAGATCTGAGATTGAGCCTACGAAAGGGCAGACTGCGGCGAGGGAGAGGAGGTTGGCGAGCACGAACCAAATCCAGCGGTCGACGCCACCGATATCTGCGTAGATGATGGGTGGTACGCCGCCGAAGAGGTAGACGGGGATTTGCGAGCCGGTCCATACTGTGGGCAATCATCAGCAAAGGCTTGTCGCACATATCATGAGAAGACACTTACGAAATGCCATAGCGATCAGACTCATCATGCGCTGAAATGACATCTTCGGCTCCGCATCGTGATCCATGCCATCGCCGTAAGTTCGCACGCCGTTCTTCTCATAGTAGTTTGGGTGTCCGGGCACACGCTCATTGGTATGTATCTGCTCGATGTGCGACATCGTGGTCTTCTCGCCCGCTGGCGAGTGATCCGATGCTTCTATCGATCCATCAGTATCGTGAGCGGATCTGAAGCAAATCTTTGGTCACTCACGCGAGCTATCGCTCCGTTCGACGAGTTCCGTCATGATTGCGGTAATCGAGCAGCACGCTCAGTCGAGTGAGAAAGGGTAGCAAATGTGCACAGGGAAAGGAAGGAGCAGCCAAAACCTCTTCTCTAGGGCAGAAGCACCTTCAACTACCTTCAAGTATGGACAACATGCATACCCGAGGGTATGCAAGTCGACAATATAGCTCCTACTCGTGCCCTAACGAAAGATACCTAGCCCGGAGTCTTTCCCACATTCGCTTGGCCGTCCGGGTTTAAACTCCTCCATCTGGAGGGCACGCAGGAGTACCCGGGTACCGTCTGCTCTCGTGGCAGAAACTCTGAGAGCCCAAATGCGGGGATGTCGATCACCTGCACGCGATCGCACGCGCGCTATCTTCCACGAGTGGCGGCAGCTTTTTGGATCGCGTGCAAGCCATGGCTCTAGATGCTTGAGCTGTCGTCTCGGCTGACTTGCGATTGGCGCGCTGCGAGGACCTGGTCCCAGGGTTTCGTACACAGACGCCGCGAAGCTGTTGGCGTCAGTCGGCAATTGTGGGGTGGTTGTACTTTTGCTTGAACGAATGAGAGTGATTGTAACTGTAAAAGACATCTTCATTACGGGCACTTCACCATCCGGACCTTTATTTCCACTGCTGCAAATTTACGATCTCTTCTCACTCCATTTGAGGCATTCGAGCGCGATGTGCCTTGCTGATGTTGCATGAACAGCGGAGTCAACGCCCAGATGTCTTCAGAGTTCTTAGCGGCTCCTCCCCCACAAAATCCCGGGGAAGCAGAATGGCTTGTTCTCGCGACACACGCCTGGACCACCCGTGGACTATGCTTCGTCCTAGTGCGACAGCTGATTTCCCGCAGGTGCCGAAATCGAATCAGAAGACGAGCGGGAATAACTCCAATGACTCGACAACACGAGAGAGATGGCTTGAGAGCATGGTCTTTAAGTCAGACCGCTGTAGCACGATGATCTTGGCACCATTGAAAGTCACGTTGGTGTGGATCTTGTTTTGTCTATGAGACCAACTAGCATGAGCATGCCCTCACTCCAAACGCTATTCATAGTTCGAGCATCACAAGGCAGAGAGCCTAATTCAGGCAGGCTGCGACACATGGCAAACTCAAAGGCCCAAACAAGCAGCAGCTTTCCGTAGTATCTCCCTCCAGAACAGGCGTTGTCCTGAACCGAGGTCATGCAGGTCGACTTTCTCTGCTGTCGCGTCGCCAGCTTGTCCTGGGACAACCAAACAACAGCTGCTGCCAGAGCACCGAAACACAATCCAGCTCCCCCCCAACACCAACAGGTCCAAGACACTTTCCACCGTAGCTTCCACGCCCACACACCGCTCAAGACGGACGCCAACGCCCCAAGTTCTCCCGCCTCAGATCCTTCCGCGGTCCGAACATCTCTCTCATCACTGCCGCTGAGTATATCGGCCTGCCCTTCATCTGCTCGAACAGCTCCACCGCAATCGGATCTTCTTGATGCTGCTGCTTCATGCTCTGCCAAAAGGTAGGCTTCTCATCCTCCTGCGAATGGTCTTCCTCATCGTCACCCTCTACCTCTTGCACTATTGCGACCTCCTCAGTCTCCACCTTCAACCCCTGCCCCAGTGTAAGCATATCCTTGATCTCATTCAGATAAGCCGTAGGCAAATCTCCTCGAATGACCACTCGCTCCGCACAACCTCTCATCAAGCGCAATGCATCCAACACTCCCACATTCTTGAAGATCTCCGTCGGTGACCCGCCTGGCTTGAACATGTACCCCCTCCCACCGCCGTGACTCCGCAGGATCAAGTTCTTAGGCTTGTGGATAGGCTTCGGGTGAGCATCCATCATATTCCTGACCACATCTGTCTGCCCCTCAAGGCGAGACATATACCTCACTTTCAGCGTCTTCAGCTTCACTCCTAGAACGCGGAAGCAGCGCGACACGAGCCGCAAATTCATCGCGAGATTACGCGCAGCGAGATCGTGCGCTCTATCGGCGAAGTCGTGAGGATTGTAAGCCACGATGTAGAGGTGCTTGATCTGCCGAAGGTTCCTAACATGGACGAAGCAAGGCCGATAGGCGTTGCAGCGGGGATCGTTGGGATGGCAATGCCAGAAACACTGCTCTTTGTCCTCGCGAGCGCGGATGGTGAAAGTGTTGTGGCTGTAGAGGAAGGCGTTGGCTTCTGTGTGGAGTTGCTTGCAAGACAAAAGGAGGCCCATGTTGCGGGAGATGACTGGGCAGCCTTTTGGCGAGTCGGGGTTGATGGCGGATTCGTCTTGTAGCATGTCCAATTGGACCTGGACCGTGCGGTCACGAAATTGTTGGGGAGGAAGGTCGCAGTAGGTCCTGTAGGTCTTCTTTGCGGAGCGAGGGGCCTGATTGACTAGGAGGTACGCGTAGATGCGGTCGCGGATCTGTGGGCAAGTCAGTGGTGTCGTCATCCGCTCAGTGATTCGAAAAGACCGACCGCGAGGGGGAGCTTGATGAGTGGTGACTGCTTGTTTGCATTCCACTTGCCCCTCGTTACATCGCCGTCGTACTTCTCCAGCAACTTCTCCCCTTTGGTTGCAGCGGCTGGGCGCCTTGGCGGTACATCCGCAAGTGTGGTCGTCAGCACCTCTGCGGACGCCGACGGTGGTGCAGAACGCGGTGCGGCAGCCACGCGCTGCTGAGGGGCAGGTACCACCTTGCTCGTAGCCGATGCTGGTGGAACCAGTGGGGCTGGCAGAGCTGCTTCGATAACGCGCATGGGCTCGCTATCGAGACTGCTGAGCGAGCTGATCAGACTGCTCAGCGAGCTACTGGAAGCGCTATCAGAGCGCTTCATGGGAGCTGGTGGTGGAGGGCCCGCGGGGATGGGAGCGCGCCTGAATGCCTTTGCCACCCTGGCGCGCAGCTTCTTGGAGACCATAGTGATGATGGTAGATGCTCGATACGATGCTTGATACGATGCTTGATGGATGAACGTCGACGGGACAATGATCGGCGTGAAGTGATGGTTGATGTGGGCCGTTTGTATGCGCGGGGTTTCTTGTCCGCCGCTCTTGGCGGACGGCGATCTTGGTGGCAACGCAGAGAAGTGAACGCCAGCTTAGGAAGGTGCGACGGGGAAAACAAACGTGAAAAGTATCCGTTGCAGCGTAACACTGTTCCACGTGAAGGTGATGAAAGATCTAACAATGCTTACTCACGCTGCCATCCTCCGGTGTCTGCAGATTTGAATTATGTTTGTCACACAAACCGGCGTTCCTCAGCTCCATTGCCGGTATGACCGCGACGCCATAGCAGCATCGATCAGTTTGCCGAACTGCTTCGCATCACCGTCGACAGTCTCCTCACGCTGCTCTTCAGCCCGCCACTGCGGCACAAAGCTAGCGAAGTCCTGGAGTAATCGAAGCTGCCGCTCTTCAGTGAAGTCACCAGTGACGTTACAAACCTCAGCTTCAACAAAGCGCTGGCCTGCTACAGGGACGGCCTTGTCCCAGGCTACACCAGTGACGTTCTCGAGGACAAGGATAGTGGAGGGAAGAGCGATGCGGAGACCGGTGATAGTGATTAGTGATTGTGCAGCACAGCGAGACTTGTCTCGCAAGGCTGTGACTTTGGCAGCTTGCTGCTCGGCGAGCGCCGACGGGGACGACAACGGGCTTCAAATAGGAGTGCATACCGAGAGCAAAGGCCAAGTACGCATTGTTGGTATTCACCAGCTCAGTGTCGTGTGGCGCTGGCTGCCCGGGATATCTACGCTCTTTCTGCACGTGTACATTGCGAAGTGCGAGCTGCGCAGGTCCAGGACGCAACGTCAACAGCCAGTGTGATAGCTCTTGGTCAACAAACTTCGTATCCCACAGCTCGATCCTGCGGATTGTGAGCTTGGAGGTGGTGTGCGGGAGGGTTGATGTCCAGCATTTGAACTTTTTCTCCGACATCAATTCGTTGATCTGTCCAGTAAGACGGAGCGTCTGCAAACCCGTACTGAGGTCAGCCCCTGATCGTGGGTTCACATAACTCCTTTCTTCTGAAACCCTGAAGGTCTCGACGTCGAATGACTCTCGCGTGTGAATTATCTTGACACGCCACGGTAACGCATTGCATGGACGCGATACCGTGGAGAGAGCCCAATCGCTGAGCGGATAGCATGACCTGAAGCGCCTCGATGTCTCCAGGTACCGCGGTAAGAGAGTCTAACATCAGCTACGCATTCGGTAGCAGCGGAATGACTTTCAGGCTTCCGGAAGAGCAGGAATACATTCAAGTTCGCACGGAACATACCTGTAAGCTGGCTCACCACTTCCTGAGTGAAGTGTATCTCATCGAGGTTCTCCAGCGGATTGTTAGGCTGGCTCGTTCTTCGGTGACGGGGAGGTTCGGGCGTAGCCACAGATATGCTTGACAAAGCAGGGCCAAGCATATTCGCAGCGGCAGCAGCAACGGCGATCACGAAGCTATGCTGGGGACCGAGTCGTTGTGGCGTAGGTGTAGGACATACGTTGATAACAAGGTTGTTGACAGAGCCGGGAATGCATGACACTGCTAGAGCGAGTGCCTCGACTTGCAGTCTTGCACAGTCAGGATCTCGAGCCATGCGTTGATCGCGGTATGGCGGGGGATACCCATTTTCTCCTTGATCTTCGTCGGGACAAAGGTAGCCGAAACCGCCCCTTTCCAGTGATAGACGATGTTGCTCGGTATCGGCTATGGCGTGTTCTAGAGCTTGGTTCATCGCACGACGCTCGCATTCGAACGAGTCCCTGCCGCAGAATTCGAGTCAGCTCTAGTGTTTTGGGTAGGCCTGTCACCCATATGCAACAGATAATGACATTGAAAGTCTTCAATGCTTGGACTCACTGTCGCTGTTGAGCTTGCTCATCCGAAACCCAAGACAGGTCTCTCCGCTCCGTGTCAAGTCGCTCAGCGAGCGCGGCTGCGATGTCGTGCACTCGCGCCGCGTGATTTGGCAATATCTGGCTGGTTTTCGCAGGGTCAAGCCATCCGTCGACGGCTTTGTCTGCTACAAAGGCAGGGCTTTCAGAGATACGCCGGCATCGCTTTTGGTAATGATCCCACTTGTCGCGCACACGCTGCGGTTCGTCGTGCATGATAGAACTCCAGCTCACTGGGAGGTCAGTCTGGCCATACTCGGCCCTGATATGTACTGTGCGGATATATTGGGCGAGATCGGGATGGTCTCTTCGCAATCTGTAAAGCATCGGCTCGTACAGAGCCCACTGCGCCCTGCAAATACTTAGTCCATGCCAAACAAGCGTTGTAGAGCTTCACTTCGGGGTAATAAAGTGTAGTGTCTGGAGGCGCGGGCGTACCATCTAATCCGCAAGACTACATGCCTGAAGAGTATTGGCAGTACCGCCTTACGCAGCACTGTACATGTCAGACTGACGGTGAAGATGTCCGGTCGTTCTGGCAGAGCATGTGTGGAGCGATCCCAGTCGAGATAGGACCAGACATGCTCGTGCAGCTCCGATGGTAGTTCTAGTAGCCCTCGTGTCTGCGGAACAGGCTGATCTGCTGCCGCCATAGCCTGATCGTGAAGCTTTGTGCAGAGCTAGAGTGATGGCTCCAGTCGTTAGTAGCTCTGTTCGGTTACCATAGATGACCTGCACAGAGACTTGATGTTTGAGGAGATTGGGAGTAGACACAGCAAACAAGTACTTGAGAACGTCGACAGCTGCCTTGTGGGATCCAGCTGTCCCGTGACTGACCTCAACCGTGTCACAGGCAACAATGGAAGTAAATCAAGAATTTCCTAACGGATACAGAATGCTCACTGCTCGTACTCGTGAGGAGTAGTCACTGTGGAGAGGATTCCACATTGTACGTATATTGAGGTATGTAGTGAACAAGGAAGGGTTAGCTACAGGCCATCACCAAGGTCGTCTCGTCTCTTTGACGCGTGAGCACGTTCCTTCGTGTCAACGGCACGACTTCGGAAGTGAATTGATGTGCCAGCAAAGATATGTGCATCTTCCAAACTCGACAGCGCGACAACACCACTCCACATGTTCTTTTGAGCGGTGCTGACTGGACCAGTGCATTGGTGAGAGGCTGCGCTGTACAACAGGAAAGTCTCCGAGGAGTGTATCAGGGCAGACGTTCTGCTCTGCGAGGAAGCCTTCAATTTTGCAACATTCACTTGCACCTCGTTCCATCAGTAGCGACGAGCTCATGGTCACACGAGCATTGAAGCGAGGCGTTGTTGCCTCAATAGGAGTTGCACATGTGTTCAGGGCCACTGGACTAGTCTACTAGATTCCACTTCCACTCCTTCACCAACACACTTCCGCCTGTTTCCATAATATCGGCCACTGCTGGTTGCTCGAGCGTACGTGCTGAGCAGAGCGGCGCGGGCACATGGTCAAACATACCCTGACAACCTGAGCGATATGGCAGAGATCGTGCAGAAGGTCCAGTAAGTCAAAGCCAGCGTGATCGCACCTTCCGTGTGATGCACCACTGACGAGGATACCGCAGAGACCTCACCTCACTTCCGCCTGATACCCACTGGTTCTGTCCACGATGCAGAGAAGACGAGCATGGAGTCTACTTCGATGAGGATTGTCTGGGAAGCGTGGCGATAGAGACGCTGGAGGCCAAGACAGCACGCTCACTGAGCATCGACGAGGCAAAGTCGAGGACGACACTCGTGCTCGAGGCATGTACCATCTTTGCATTTGATGGACCTGAAGCACAAGAATATCAGGCGCAGCTCAGGAAGGGGCTGCAAGTACAGCTCACGCGATGTGACGTCTGCGTGCGAGAGTATCACCGCAGCAGAGTCCAGCTGGGTGCGATGCTAGAAGCCCTGTATGACGGCAATCAGGTGGAGCAATTCATGCGTCGCTTCGATGACATGAATATCGCGAGGATCAGTGCTGGACTGGA
>JAVRRP010000370.1:0-19733 GCA_036872775.1 Oleoguttula sp. CCFEE 5521 | reverse complement strand
GCGGCGGGAGGGAGGGGGTTCGACTTTGAGTTGGGGAGTGAGGGGGACGATGAGAGGGAGGAGGCGAGGAGACGGAGGAGGAGGGGGGAGGGAGGGATGTTTGGATGGAAGTGGGTAATTTGAACGGTTTATGTGATGGCATATCTGGGTGGCGGGGTTTGATTGTGTGTATGATACCCATTCTTGATTCTGATAGACTTCGCAGGACGGCTCCAGACGTGCCTTGACTGCGGGTATATGAGCTCCTTCTCACGCCATCTTTCGCAGAGAGTCGAGTCTCCAGTATCGCCGACGGGTGAGGTAGAGTGAAGTCCACGTCGAGGCTGCAATGAACCCACGTCGATGCACTTCATTGAGTGAGTGAGGCTATGCAAAGCGGTGAAGTTTGAGCATGTGACATTGCCCATGCTGCACACCTGCAACTTGATTGCTGAGGAGCTCATCAATCGCTCGGTGTAGTCGCTCGACCGTATGCGGACGACACGCAGGCAGGAACGACCCTGCCTCACCATGGTCCTTCCAGGGTTGCATTTCCTCGGCCTTCGCTTTGTTTCTTCGTGATGTTTATCTCGCTCACACTCCGCAGCAAAGTAACATTCCGACACCATACCCCTAGCACGGCAAAGATCGAAGGACACAAAGCCATCTGTCGAAGATGTCGGCAAATAAGCGCAGCGCTGACGATGACGGACTGTCCACTCGCTCTGTCCGTCGCAAGAGCAGCACTGCACTTCAGTAAGTCGTCGACGCCATGAAGGCTATGCCGAGACCAGAACTGTCACTCCACAGCTTCTCCTCAGGAATGCGCAGCATTGCCGTCGGTGAACATGACGAGCAGCAGACATTCGATGTCCACGTGAAGCTGCTCATCAAGCATTCTGCACACTTTAAAGCTCTGATAGAAGCCGAATCCCTGCCCGATGTGAAAGCGGAGAGTCAGGAAACGGAGAAGGCCATCAAACAGGAAGACGACTGCGAACCAACCGTCCCTATCAAGAGCGAGCTGCAACTACCAGATCATGAGCCCGAGTCCTTCGGCCCCTTCAGCTCATTGATCTACACTGGTCATATATGCAGTGGGCAGGAAGGCGATTACGACGAGGAGTCTCGTAGCGACGCTGAATGGAGTCGCCTTGCAGATGCTTGGGTCCTAGGCTGCTGCATCGAGTCAACGAGCTTCATGGACGCTATTGCCGATGCCCTGGTGGCCAAATTGCAAGGCGGCCGCTATCCACGACAGCTCTTCACGTATCTGATCGATGCGAGTCCAGATGGTTCGCCAATACGCCAGCTACAGGCTGATATCGTTGCCTACAAGTGGAGTCCAGCTGCGTACCAGGAGGAATTTCAGGAGGTTGATGATTTAGACTTCCTACGCACGCTCGCGAAAGCGCTTGGGTGTCTCCAACTGCTCACGAAAGCCGAGATCGAGACGCATTTCGATCGGTGCGGCTGCAGATACCATTCGCATCTCCAGAGCGAAGAGGCATGCTACAAGACCATGTTCTAGAGGAGCAGAGAAAAGCAGCCAGGCGAATTTGTCGATGGGCTGCTGCTAAGAGCTCTGTGGATGTCTGAAGTTATGGGCGAGAAGGGTATGTATAGACGTCGCGCATGTCTCGTACGGACCGCGTACAGCGGATGCACTTGCTACCGGACCAGAGCATGTCGCGGTCGAGGCTTGATGGCCAAAGACTGCTTAAGCACCACCAGAATTGCGGTGTCAAGTCCTTGAACCGGGAGTCCGCAGCAGCTTCATCTCACAAGAGGTGCTCATGTAGACAAAGAGACAGCGCTCTCTTGGTGAAAAGCATTGCGTAGAGGAATGCTGTTCTCGCTCGTTTTCCTCAGCTCATCTTGATCTTCCAACCCCTCACCAAATGCCCACCAACCAACTTCCCCACCACAGCCCCTGCATACACACCCGCCACAACAGTGACAGGCCACTTCTGCCACTCCCGGTCCCAATCCAGCGGTATGGGAATCGCACCTAGCCAAGCTCCCACACACGCGCCCATACTCATCCCTACGACCTCATCCACAGGTAGCTGAAGACTCACTATCCGCCTCCAGGTCAACGCGTCCAGGCCGTGAACGTAGTAGAGTTGTGGCGTTATCAAGAGAGCGAGGTGCAGAGCTAGGAGCGCGGTGTGCGGGAGGTGCGTCGTTAGAGGCGCCCCGAAGAGAATGAGGCTTATGTAGAGGAGAGGCGTGCTGAGGAAGAGCGATAGGAGGAGGGAGAGTAGCGCGGGCTGTTGGACTCGTCAGTATCCATGCTCACACGTTCCTGACTAGAGTCTGTACACACCACAAGTCTCGCCCCCAAATCCTGCGCCAGCTTCACACTCTTCCTCTTCTGGCCCGGTTTCAGCGGCGGCGGCGGGGCTTGGCCAGTCGAGGGCAGGCAGATGAGGCAGTATAGCAGCTGGACGACGGCTGTTGTTGACGCGAGGCCTATGAGCGCGGAGATGGGGTCTTCGACTAGACGCGGGAAGCTCAGAATGGGGATGGAGAGGAGGAGCACGGGGTGGACGTTCGAGGCTAGACGGGCGAGGTCGCTGTCGAGGATCGAGACAGGCTTGGAGGTTACAGGAGGGTCGGGGGCGGACTTGGAGGAGGGGATTGGGAGGATGCCCGGGGTCGACATGCTTGACTAGTGAGCCTAACTTGTTATATGCATGATAGAGAAGCGAGGTTCCTCTCAATGAAATGTCCCCGTCCGTCTGGAGTCGCGTCGCTTAAACCCGGATTGCGGAGTTAGCAGCAACTCGACCTCAACCCGCGAGAGCTTCCTTTCTCGCTGCTATGCTGTATCATCAAAAGACTCGGCACCCTCTACGACAAAGGGCAGCACACGAGTGGGGCGACGAGCTCGATCGTGAAGTCTCTGTGGCTTGCATCTCGGTGGGAGCAGACCACCAGCCAAGCAGGTCCAGAACCCAATCCTTGGCGAAATGCCTTGCTAAAAAGCTACATTGTACTCTAGGGTGGCACCACGCTGGGATCAGCTGATTGAAGCTGCTCAGCTCACGAGCGCAACCACAGCTCAAGACAGTGCTCGAGAACAGCATGGTGTCAGTCCACAGCCCTCACTGCGCAGCCGCCTCAGTACAGTAGGCGAGAAGGCGTGGCGAAGCTCGCATGGGAAGTATATGTAGGTCATCCTTTTCTTTCATCTTCACCGCAAGACGCCACAGCAACATTCGTCTCACTTCATCTCTGCAAAATTACCAAAGGCCTTCAATTCCCACCCTTTGCCACTTGGACCCCCCACCAGTATGTCGCAAACTCTACAAAAGCACCCCCTCTCCACCTCCCCCCCAACAATCCTCGGCAACATCTCCCTCCGCACCGCCTCCCTCTCTTCCCTCACAGCCTTTCACGTCACAATCCAGCCCGGCGGCTCCTGGTCCCGCGATCTCAAACCCAAGCAAGGCACCGACTCCTGCCAGAAGGGCCACGTGGGGTATGTGTTGAAGGGCGAGCTGGGGATCAAGATGGATGATGGGACGGAGGAGGGGTTCAAGGAGGGCGATGTGTTTGTTGTGCCGCCGGGGCATGATGCGTGGTGTGTGGGCGAGGAGGAGTGTGTGTTTGTGGAGTTTGGGAGGGGGGCGGAGGATGTGTTTGGGAAGTGAGAGAGCGGGGAGTGGAAATTCTGAGGAGGGCGAGGGGCGGTTCTGATGGCGTTTGCAAGGAAATGTGTGGTTTGGACTAGTTGAAGAAATAATGAGGTGGCACCTCTTCTTCTGCCGGGATTGGAGGAGTTCCGACACAGTTCGATGTGGAAAAGTTCATGAATCGCAGCGGCGCAGATTCCATCCTTCAGTTTCACTGCACTTACACAGTCCCACCCCCAACAACACCCCCATTCCACTCCACAAGCTGCTGCAATTCCCCCGCCTCCCACTTCCCAAACATCCCATCCCCAACCAAAACATCACACACATCCCTCACCCACGCCACCGCATTCCCCACCAAAGTCTCAATCTGCGCCTCCGTACTCACCGGCAGCGCCCTCGCCGCGCTCCACACCGCAGGTCCCACACCCTGCCTCCTCTCAACTCGCGGCCCGTGCGTCCGCTTCCCTGCCACGTTAGTGTAGAAGCGTATGTAGATGTCTAGATAGACTCTGCGGCCGGACATTTTGCGGTGCGGATGCGGGCAGGACTGGTGCCAGAAGCCTAGCGTCGCTGAGATGCGGATATTCCGAATCTGCCGTAGCTTCGGAGTGAGTAGATCGTGATACCAGGGTGCGCCGGTTGCGAAGAATAGTCGTCTGCGTTTCGAGCACGTGTAGGCTAGGAGGTTTAGGGGGAGCTCGTAGAGGTTGTAGAAGAGTGGGAGGGCTTCGGCACGGAGGAGTAAGGAGGTGCGGGCTATGGCTGGTTCGAGGGGGCGGCGTTGGTGCCGCGGTTGGGTGTATGTGGGGTGGGGAGAGGCGGAGGTGAAGACTGTGTGGTAGATTTTTAGGCGGAGGTCGTGGGGGAGGGAGAGGAAGAGGAAGGAGGGGTAGGGGTGGAATTCGAAGGTGGAAGCCATGAGGAGGGAAGAGAAAGGAAAGCAGAGAGATGAACGTTTATTTTGTACTTGGGCAATCTGACTGCGAGCACTGCATGCTATTCCAGGTTGTGACTCTTCGATTTCGACACGGCTGTGCATCTGTAGCGCAAGCCAACTATGAGTCTCGAACTGGTCAAGTACCTGTGAGCGACGGCGACGCATACAGCGGTCAAGGTGATCAGAGAGCTGAGTCCAGGTCTGCCTGATAGAGTGCTTCCCGACGCCTGGGAATTGAAAAAAGGAAATGATGTCGGGTTGATGAGAGACACGAGAAATGCCATGGAAGGGGTGATCTCGGCCGAGGAGTCAATCCAACGAATCATCGGTCGAGCTTCCTTCGCTACTGTAGCTGCATGCTCCCACCTTCACCTCACACAGGACATGTAGTTATGATCCCGAACGCCCGTTGAGACGGATGCAGGTATGAGATAAGTAAGCCCAAGGTAATCGCACCTCTCTGTCCTTTCAACCCTCGTCGTTCACTGCAACCACCCGCAAGGTCCCTACTACCCTCTTGCAAACATGCCCTTCAAAATCGCTGTCATAGGCGCAGGCCCAGCCGGCTGTCTCCTAGCTCGCCTACTAGCCCACAAATCCTCCCCCTCCACCATCGCAGACATTACGATCTTCGAGGCCGAGTCCGCCCCCGATTTCCGCTCCCAGGGCGGCACCCTAGACCTCCACGAACGCACTGGCCAACGCGCCCTTCGCGAAGCGGGGCTCTGGGACGAGTTCCAGAAGCACGCGAGGTATGACGGCGAGGCGATGAAGCTGGCTGATAAGAAGCTGCTTTGCTATGTGTCCATGGGTGCTGGGAAGAAGGGAAATATTGGTGGGAGGCCGGAGATCGATAGGCCGATTCTGAGGAGCGTGCTGTATGATAGCTTAGGGGAAGGCGTTGTGAGCTGGGGCCATAAAGTACGGAGCGCGGAGGAGGTGGAAGGGAAGATGACTGTGCACTTCGTAGGGCGGCCTTCTGAAAGCGGATTTGATCTGGTTGTTGGAGCGGATGAGACGTGGAGCAAGACACGGACGTCTGTCACGGACGTCAAGCCCTTCTACTCGGGCATCGCTGGCCATGCTTTCAACATTCCCGACGCGAAGTCAACGCAGCCTGAGCTCTACGATCTCATCAACCGCGGTTCTCTCTTTGCGTGGTCAGATGGCAAGAACATCATGGCACAGCAGCAGGGCGATGGCGCAATAAACGTATACGCCTTTGGATTGCGATCCGAGGATTGGCGAAGGACGTGCGGCTACGATGTTGACGATCTGGAAGCGACTAAAAGAGCCTGCCGCGATGAGTACGCGGACTGGGATCTGCGACTCCAGGCTTTCATCCAGGCAGCTGAAGGTAAGGCTGTGCCGCGCGAGCTCTTCATGCTGCCGATCGGACACTCCTGGTCTCACAAACGCGGCGTGACGCTCGTGGGAGATGCAGCACACACGATGACGCCCTTTGCTGGCGAGGGCGTGAATCTGGCTATGGAGGATTGTCTGGAGCTTGCAGCTGCGATCTTCAAGTCTAACTCACCCGAAGGGCTGGATGCGAATGTTCGAGAGTTCGAAAAGGACATGTTCGTCCGCATGGAGAAGACTGCGCAGCTTACCTACGATATGATGAGTGCGATGATGTTTGTGGAGGATAGCCCGAGGAATGGGATTGAGAAGTACATTCTGAGGGCTGCTAGTGATGAATTTGGCTGGCTTGGGAAGATGGTGCTAACGCCGATTGTTTACGCTTATTTCTTTGTGTTCAAACTTATCTGGTGAATCGTCCATCACAGATAGGCTAGAAGAAGCGACGCCAGACGTGCGCATGAGGCTAGTCTTCACAGGTCCGGAAACCCCGGTGAGACTCGCCTTTGGAACTTCAAGACCCGGCGACTTTTACGAAGGGCTCTGTCTCCACTCCTCAAGGCTACTTCGTCGCTTCTCTGTTGGCACGACCGCGCCTGGAATATCGAATTCGGCAATGCACACCGGGAAGGGCCAGGTACGACTCGTGTCAGCCTATCCGAGTCCAGCCCAAGGTAGCATACCAGTGGGTTTCCACACTACCATGGCGCTACCGCCACGCGCTCTACCAACGTCGAACGGACGCAGCAGGTCTCATCGGTCGCTAGGAAGTTCAGAACGCCATGGGGAGACAGATCAGGTGCAATTGCGCATGCTCGTCCAGACGATGTGCTTCCCGAGATCGTCGGCAAATTCAATAGAATGCGCCGCAATGGTCCAGAAACCAGTCAGTTCTCAGTAGACATAGCCCTGTGCGGCCGTTGGTCCGGCAGGTGGCAGCGTGTCGTGTGCTGGTTGAGGGCGAATTGGTCCAGCAGGTCGCAGCGCATCGTGTACTAGGCTAGGACGAGCACGTGAGTTCGGGAAGTTGCGGAAGCTGGGGGGGGGTTACGAAAGCCATGCTCTGATAAGTGTTTGGGACGGGGAGACAGCATGAGGCACTGTCGGCGCGTTACCAGTGATTGACGTGGTGCGAGTGTGTAATCAAAGATCGAGTCAACAGGCACAAGGTGCTTGGCGCCCCAAGCTCCCCCACGAGGTCGACGGCAGTGGTCTAGACCTCGTCTACGATCTGTGGCACTGTGCAACGTCGAGTCTATTGTAGAAGACTTCGCGGGGAGCGCCTGACTTTTGAGGTCGCAATGCTCGAATCGAGGCTCGTGTCGAATCATTCGTCACGTGGTATCCATGATATCCGTTCTGAATTTGGAAAGTGGCTTGACCTAGAGGTTTTGACGAGAAGTAAATTTGGACGAATTCGGTCTGGTGTCGAAGCTTGACCCTTTTGGAGACCTCATCTCATCTCCCCTTCGCGGCGCTTCGATTTTGAGAAGATCTTGTGGTGAATACCAGGAGGCAGTGAGCTATTGAAGTATGAGATGGTATCTGCGACGCCGTTCACCAGCTATATCTATCATCGGCTTCGTTACACTCTCCTAGCGATGCCTCTGCGACTTGAACCCTCAACCACTACCCTACCATGCACCCGCTGTGGCGCTTCGGTACACGCGACGCGATGCCACTTCCGATAGTCACGTCCCGTTATTCAGCTCTACCAGTGCTTCCACAGCAAGTAGGAAGCTGCAATTGCGTCCGAGCGCGTTCCAATTGTGCTTCGATGGCTTTTCCAATTGCTTGATTGGGCTCGACAGGCTGCACGCACTATACCGTCCCCAGTCTGGACCAGCAATAGCCTTCCGTACCTGACAGCGCGTGGACGCTATGCATGTGCCTGCAGAGTGTATATGTAGATCTGCTTGTCCTGCCACGAGGTAGCGCAGCCTCTTCTGTCGTCACCGTGTCGATCTATTTACTCTACCTCCACCGGGCAACTTCATCACTCAGCACAATGGCCAAGTTCCTTCTTGCGTCGCTCTTCGCGGCAGCTGCTTTCGCTACGCCTCTCGATGAGCGGACGAACCTCGACTGTAACGCTGTCAACACCATCGTCACTGTGCTGCGCCAGCAGAATGTCGCTACGCCATTCTGCAGCAGTCTGTTGCACATCCCCACAGTGACGAAGACTTTGACGCAGACGTCAACTCCGCCCTGCTCGACCGTAACGTCGAACGTGCAGAGCACAGATACCGTACGTCCTCAGCTTCGAGCCGTCGCGTGTGAAAGGTACTGATGAGATCCAGGTCACTGCATTTGCGACGAGCTACTACTCCACTGTCACAACGGTGTACCCCGTTGTAGCAGTCAGCACGACCAGCACCTGCGCGCTAGGAGCGACGTCCATTGCATCTGCGGACACCACGCCTACGCCGACGGCCAAGGTCAAGCGCACCACTCCTACTACTTCCTGTAAGCCGACGACGACGGCTATTGGCACGCCCACCTGCCTCAAGAACTTCATCGGCTCGAAGATCACCTCGGCTTGCTCGTGCCTGAACATCCCCACCCCGACCAGCGTATCGATCAGCACTACCACCCTCACCGCTAGCACTGTAAGTTCTGCAGCTGATCGTCCAGTATTCTCATTGCAGTCCACTGACAAGCTGCCACAGATCACCAAGGTCGTCGCTGTGACCGCTAAGACTACAATCACCTCGACGATAACCTCAACGACGTACACCTCGACCTACTCTGGAACCCAGTTCTACACCTCCACCTTCACGGTGCTGCCGAACCCAACCTCCACGCTCGCCCCTCCCGCAGCACCAACGGAAGTCTTCGGCGTCTACCCCAACCTCGACTTCGCCGGCCAGGACATCCAGAACTTCTTCTGCTATGCCGGTGGTCCCTCGGCGCCATCTCCATACACGCCAAGCTGCCAGAGCTTTAATGATTGCGTGAACGAGTGCGCTTACTACAATGCTCAGGGTCTCGGTGCAAGCATCAACCAAACTTGCGGCGCTGTGGTGTACAATGCGCCAGCTGATGGAAGCAGTGGAAGCTGCTACCTGAAAACTGGCCAGACCGGATGTGGTAGCCCGAACAGTTTGACGACTGTGGGCGTACTGCTGCCGTTGATCCCTAACGATGTACAGTAGCGGGCAAAGTGTCGATGAAGGCTTTCGTATTCGGTGGATGTCTGGCGTATGCGAGTTTCGGGGCGGTTGTTTACACACAGTCTAGAGTATTGGCAATGTGATTTCATGTGCAACTTTAGTATCGTCTCACAAGGCACCTCCGATGGCGACTTGTAGATGAAGCAGCCCAGTGATGAACCTTTGCGAGCAGTTGAGATGTTACATGATTTAGCACGGTCTCTGGAACCACGCAGACTGACTCCAGCCCGTGTCTGCGTATGTATCCGTGCGGCATTTCGGCGACAGTAACGCGGGAATCTTATAACACGGCGCCGTGTACTATGTTGCAGCACTGAATACTCAGGCACGCTCGCGATCTTTCCTAGGATATGCGAATTCCGTCGCCGGGTGCTCGAAGTTTGCGGATGGGTCCCGAGATCCTTGCAGCCCATCTCTCTCGATCTGCCTGCACTTCGCCATTTCTCTGTCCTTCTGACCCAGTGACTGCCCGAAGACAGCGAGTGCAAAGAATGTCGCCGCGACGAAAGCAATCAGGACTGCAATATTGCTGTCAGAACCTTTGCTGAGCCGTACCTTGCTTGCGTAGGCGAGGCCAAGGTAGAAGCCTAGCGCGCCCAGGAAGAGCGCTATGGAGATGGAGAGTAGCTCGAAGGGGCTTTGGAGTAAGATGTTCGAGCTGAGGGAGCTGCGACGAAGCACCCGCTCCGGATCTATAGGTAAGGTGTAGATTGTGCCATCCCAGAGCCATAGTCGGAGAGCATGTGCATCCTGATTGTTGAGTACGCGTTGTTGGAGGATGGTGAAGTACACGCTTAGAAGACTGAGCATGAGACTCAGAATGAAGAGGCCACGAGCGGCGTAATGGATATTGTCGAGAGATGGCAAGGTCAAGATCGCGCTGCTAGCTGAGGCTAGGAGACCTCCCTTGAAGGATCTTGTCAGTATCTCGTACTTGACTTACGGCACGTGCTGGTAGTATAGATGAAAACATACCACTACTGTCAGATTCGACGCAGTCAAAAGATGCGCAGTCCGAAAGGCGACAATGTCGATGTCGCTACCCTGGTTCAACAAGCGCTCAATAACCTCCAGCTCGTGCGTATCCAGCAACAACCATGGACGCAGCTTATATGTCGCACCATATCTCTGAAGAACGTAGTCGTTGTTCGCCGAAAGGGAAGAGCCCGCCCATAGATACCGCGGCAGTAGCGGAAGGCGTCCGATCAGTCGAGCGGGATAGCCAAAGGCCGAGAACAATTCTGACATCGTTACGATAGACCTGGACTCACCTTGGAGCGTGAGGATAGTGCCAAGAGCCGGATGTATGAGCAAGTTGTGGCTTGACCGAGGGCCAACCTGAAGGACTCTCACTACCCGGACACGGATGGCGACTTTTCGACTATGTTCTGTCCCTCGAACCACTCGCGTAAGTGCTAACTCGTGTGGTGAGCGCAAGGTTCAGGACCTCAGCGCTTAGGTTGCCATCACCAAAGCTGATGAACAGGTGGTCTGTCGGCGTCCCGGACCATGCGTTGTGTGCAATGAGTCTGCGACTTCAGCCTCACTATCGGGCAAGCAATTATTGCTTCATTTCCGGGCTGTCTATTCACAGGGGTATGACTACCTAGTACATGTCGGATGCCCTTCATTATCGAGAATTGGCCATCGCGGGTCGCATCATTTCGGAACAGCAAGCGATGCTCTGAAATGTCGGGACAGGTAGGATGTGATGCCGGGTCTTCCAGATATCATCGAAGGCGTAGCGGGAACATGGCGGCTCAAACCCATGTCGCGGGGATCTCTCCGGGTCATTCGGCGCTCCGAAGTTGTCGAACATCTCGATGTTTCCTTTAAACTTTAGTGGTCCTTCTCTTACACAGCGACGCAAAGGAGGTTCGTCGATACGTTGAACAGATCTGTCTGATCGTACTGAACTGTGCAAAGTCGACCATCAGTTTCGGCAAGATGTCCTGGCTTCGTAGAGCAAACACTACCTGAGCTTATCCCGCGAAACGCACACCACAGTATTGCGCCGCTGCTTTCACAGCAGCTCTCTCGGAACTCATGCCGAACGGCCAAGCTATCGGTGTCATGTCAGCGGCGAAGTCAGCGCTGGATGTTCTGCCATGGGATCGGGTGGACTGATCAAGCCAGTCACTGCGCATGTCACTCGGCGACGTTTCGGCCATTCGCCCTACACGACCTCATGGCACTTGGCCCGGGTGCGATTTATGGCGGGTGTTGAGCGGCCGCAATTGATAACGGTGAAGTATATATATATAAAGACTTGATCGGAATCGTAAGTATCATTTCCAATTGGCTTTTCATATCCGCCACAATTCTCCTCTCTTTACAACAGCTCTCATTGCACACACTATGGCAATAAAGGATACGCTTGCCCCTGCGGGCACGCATGCAGCAAAAAATTACCCACAAGCTTCCAGTCCAACAGCAATGAGCTCATCCGACATCTCAGAAGTAGAGAAAGGGGCATCGACGCCCCTGGAGTCGCAAGGCAACGATGTCCCTCTCGACGAATACGACATACTCAATCTGCCGTACCGAACATTGACTACTGAGGCGAACATGCAAGAGTTCACCACCGAGACACCATCTGGACTTCGTCTGCGTGAAGTACAATCAAACAAGACTGGCAAGACTGAGCGCTACGACATCGTCACCTTCGTCTCGAACGACAAGGAGAATCCAAAGAACTGGTCGAAGGCGTACAAGTGGTGGTGCACTATGGTCGTGGCTGTTACCTGCTTCGTGGTAGCTTTCAACAGCGCAGTGGTTACTGCGGATCTCGTCGGGGTGTCAAAGGAGTTTGGCGTCAGCGACGAAGTGTCCTTACTGACGATCACCCTATTTGTAAGTATATCGTCCTTCTGCTAGGTGGCTGGTGCCACTGCTGACTTGAACGTAGGTCGTTGGCTTCGGCGTCGGTCCCATGGTGTTCGCTCCGCTCAGCGAGATCCTTGGACGACGGATCATCTACGCAAGCACGCTGCTGATCGCAGTGGTGTTCATCATACCTTGCGCCTTGTCGAAGAACATTGGCACACTGCTTGTCTGCCGCTTTATTGATGGCATCGCTTTCTCTGCACCCATGACTTTGGTGGGCGGTACTCTCGCAGATCTCTGGAGGAGTGAGGAGCGAGGTGTACCCATGGCAGCCTTCTCTGCCGCGCCTTTCATCGGGCCTGCGATCGGGCCTCTGGTGGGCGGATTCTTGTCTGATGCTCGTGGCTGGCGATGGCTGTACTGGATTCAGTTGATTCTCTCCGGAGCAATCTACGTCCTCATGACTTTCACCGTCCCAGAGACATATGCCCCCACGATCTTGTCCAAACGAGCAAAGAAGTTGCGGAAGGAAACTGGCGACTCAAAGTACGTCACTGAGCAAGACATCGACCTTCGACCACTGAAAGAGCGACTCCGAGTCTTCCTGATCCGACCCTTCCAATTGCTCTTCCTAGAGCCGATCGTGTTCTTCATCTCGCTTTACATGTCAGTCTTGTATGGCCTGCTCTATATGTTCTTCGTCGCTTTTCCGATCGTCTACCAGGGAGGAAAGGGCTATAGCGCCGGCATCACAGGGTTGATGTTTATACCACTCGCCGTTGGTGTTCTCCTAAGCGCTTGCTGCGCTCCATGGGTGAACAAGCACTACCTGAGCCTGGTCGCGAAACACGACGGCAAGCCACCACCGGAATGCCGACTTATACCCATGATGCTTAGCTGCTGGTTCGTCCCGATTGGATTATTCATCTTCGCCTGGACCTCGTATCCCACGCTCTCTTGGGTTGGCCCGGCACTTGGTGGGTTTCCTGTCGGCTTCGGGTTCATCTTCCTCTACAACAGCGCCAACAACTACATGGTCGACTCATACCAACACCAAGCCGCTAGCGCACTGGCTGCGAAGACATTTTTGCGAAGCTTCTGGGGCGCAGCGACGGTGCTGTTCACCACACAAATGTACGACCGACTTGGGTATCAGTGGGCTAGCAGCTTGCTGGCTTTTCTTGCACTCGCTTGCTGTGCGATCCCATTCGTATTCTATTACAAGGGCGCGGCGATCAGACGCCACAGTAAGTATGCCTACACCGGAAAGTGAGTCAAAAGTGGGCGGCGATTGGTCTGCTGCCGATGCAACCGGGCTCGACCACGAGCATAAGGCTTGACATGCATTGCCTCGACAAGCAGACTGTGTCGACGCTGAATCAGCCATCGGAGACCACTCAGCTCGATGATCGAGCGGGCTAGAAATTTGAGACAAGAATATTTCGACCTTAATTGACCAGAGAGGTAGCCACGCTACGAACAGACGCGAGATGTCTGGAGGCGGTTCTCAAGATTCCAGGATAGCAACATGACTCTGGTCCTGTATTCGTTGCTGACACTCGGGAATTGCTCATCCGCCAAGGGATGGTCCAGTCAAGTATTGCGGTACTGGATCGTGCGGCTCGCACACGCTATGTAGGGTCCTGGACGGAAGGTCTAGGCATGTGCTACAGCAGCATTGACAAGGTGGTCGGACACCAAGCGGATGGAGAAAGCGGTCCTTATGCACTGCTACGTGAGGCACACATTGTGGTCGTGGAAGTCTCAAGTATATATATGCAGGTAGATTGTCAATAGATGAAATGCGAAGAAACGAGACCAGGTGTGCACCTCGGAGTCAACCTCTGCCTCTGAAGTCAAGATTGACGGAAGCGTGGTGTAGTATTAATCAGGGCTGTTTGAATCGGTCTCTTGAACTACAGTAGTAGTAAGATGTGAAAGATCAAGCTCATATCACACCGCAGGCGACCACTGTATCCGGTTGGATGCGAAGCCCGTGAAGCTCTCCTTGAGAGGTGGAGGCGCGATCCCGGACTTCGGAACATTCCACGACTCAGTTCCACAACGTGGACGATCTGGGATGCACAAGGCTTTCGCATGAAGTATGATCGACAGGTCGTACGACGTATATGGCGTCAAAGATCGTCGTTTGTGAAACGGGTGGGGCTGGAACAACCTCGGATCATAATCACGTGATGAACAACCGTGCCTTCGCGCACTCGAGACAGTCGCGGAAGAGTCCCCATCGCCATCGAGACTTGAGTGAGCATCTCCATCAACAGCAAACATATCACCATGCGCTTTCTGCATGCAAATGCCTCAGCGTGTGTGGGCGCGAGGACATCATTGGCAGACAAACGCTCGCAGTGCAGACGTTCTGCCGTCCGTTCTGACGTGGCAGTGTGCCCCGAGTCGTGGTCGTGCAGACCCGTCACTCGCTAACGCGAACTCAGCGAATCCGAGATCAGCAACGCCCCTGTCAATCCGCACCTCAGTCACGGCGCGAGGCTGCATATAGCTGCGGACCAGGTCTACGCCTTGTTTGGCTGCCACACCCTGGGACCCCACATGGTTGCTTGCGAGAGCTCCCATATCAGCCGGATCGCCCACTCAACTAGATGCCCATTAACTCTGCATCCCTTCCTCACACATCTTGCTGCCCAATTGCTTGCGCCTGCCTGCACGTGCTGTCTGCTTTGCTCTGCTTCTCTATTTGGAACAAGGCACCTGCCTGGATTACTGTACGCTGGACACAATAGTCTGATCGCGTCAAATTACGCTAGATCACGACTGTGCATTGCCATCAGGACAACAATTATCGCTCCCTAGAGCTAGGCCTAGAGCTTGGATTATCACGCCCCTTGGAATTTCTCGGGACATCGCTGGATCTAAACGTGGTTTTCGACCACATTCAGGATGACAGCTTGCATCTGCGAGGAGCGATCGCCCGTCAGGTATTACTTTCATGCCTTTTTTTGTTTGATCGCATTTTCGTGAAGTTCTGGACGGACCAGCATTTCGGACATGTACCCGCTCACGCAGGTAGACGTCCGTCAAGGCCCGAGTTGGAGATGCTTCGTCTTATCCCACGGACGACGTCGTGTCGGGCCTGTTGCATTGCTTCTGGACTTCTCTTCTCTGGCGCTGCTACGTACTCTGTACTTCTTCACCTAGTTCTGGCCGTGCGACTGGAAGCGCTGGTACGAACCAGTGCGATGTAACCTCGACAGCATCTGGGAGAACCGTTCGAGCCTTCTCGAATCGCGTTTACCAGTGACATCGTTTTCGATGACACCAACCTGGGACTATCTCACTGTCCGGAGTGCCTGCATGAGAGTCCTACCTTACCACTCACATGGACTGCACGTCTGCTCGATCGCGTTCACAACGCCCCTGTTCCCCTGCCGGGACGGCAATCTAACTGCAATTAATGGCTAGTCTGTGTTATTGCGATCATGTGTGTGGACAGCAGACTGACAGATACGTGTCCCAGTGAGGATCTACAGTACCATATTGAGCAGCATTGCTCTGCTCTCTCTTGCCCTTTGGACGTGGATCATTGGTGCCATCCTACTGCCTTCAAAACGGACTTGCCACTCACGCCCCCTGCGTCGGATTGTTCCTTTTCTGACCTAGATATGAGTGTACCATGGATGCCACTTTCGCTGCCAGAGGATCAATGGAGCACAGAACAAAGTCAAGCATCAAGCACGCCCGTGCAGCCATCCGGCGAGGAATGGAGTGGTCTACCCTACCATGGAGTGCCTCAGGAGTTTAATGCCAGTTCGCCGCCAGCATGGAGGTCTCCATACACCGTAGTAGATCCAGGGATGTGTCATGCTTCGAGTTATGTTAGTCAAAGCTTGCAACCCTTCGTTGCGCAGTCTGCCCATAGCCTTACTTCCGCGCAGTCTCAACCGGAGTCTACGTCTTCCACAGATCCAGGATGGGGTTACGCTGGTCATGCCATGTACGAAGCACGAGCTTGTATGCAGCAGCCGCTGCCTGGGGAGTCGTTCGCGCCTTTCTGGGGAAATACCTTCGTCAGCCCCACTTCGTACGCACCCGTTGCTACATGGGCCGTGGACCAACATACACAGTACCCACCGGACCGTGCTTTGCTGGCAGGGGAGGCTACCCAGATGGAGAACAGCATGCTTGCTCAGCCGGCGCCCATGTACAGGAGAACTCTTCTGCCCCGGACCCACGCACCTCCGGTGGCTCCTGTCCCAGCCCAAGGTCTTACACCATCACAGAGACACATACGTCCTCTGGTTCGAGGTCGTGTAAGTCCTCTTGGTCCCGCCGAAAGCGTAAGTAGAGTCCAGCAGCGAAGCCCAGGAATACCCGGCCAAACTCTTTCCCCTTCACTACCACTGACGCCGCCTATGTTTGCGTCTAACGCTACAAGCGCAGCCGCGCTGGAGTGTATATCGGTGCCTGCTGTGCAATTGGACGACTCGCCTTCATCGTCGGCTCTAGGCGTACCGGACCCTGCCGCGGACGAGTTCAACTCCTTCATTCGGTATGACCAGGATGACATGATGGGTATGCCGGACACCTCAAAATCTATTGACGGGAGTACGTTACCGCACGTGGTGGCTGCTGGCGAGTCCGATGGTTCTGCCTCGATTACTGTGACTCGAGTCAATACTGTCGAAGGACTACGGCTGTCCCTGGAGCCAGTTGATGCGCCGCCAACCGCGGACACTATCATTGCGCGCGTCACCGCCGCTCCAAATCAAACAGGATCATCGGAAACAGATGAAGGCCGCCATCGTAACCACGAACTGTACAGCCGCGGACCTGAGACGGACGGCCTCTTTCACTGCCCGTACAAAGCCAAGGATGACTGTCCACACAAGCCGACAAAGCTAAAGTGCAACTATGAGTAAGATCGTTCCTCCTTTATATAAATATGAATGACATCGACTGACCTCAATACCTCCAGCAAGTTCATAGACTCTCATCTGAAGCCGTTCCGATGCAAGAACGACGCCTGCGTCAAGCAGGAATTCTCATCAACCGCCTGTCTACTCCGTCATGAAAGAGAAGCACACGGCATGCACGGCCATGGCGAGCGGCCTCATCTGTGCGTCTATGCTGGCTGCGAGCGCGGATTTGCCGGCAACGGCTTCCCCCGCCGGTATAATTTGTTCGACCACATGAAGCGAGTGCATGACCACAAGGAGGAGACTCAATCTGGACATGGCAGCCCGGACAACGCTGGAATGGAGCTTCCTAAGGTTGTTGGCCGCAAGCGGAAGGCTCCGTCCTCTACCGCTTCCGAGCCTGCCACTCAGCGACGAAAGATGTCCCCTCATCTGTCTGGTAGCTTCTCTAACCCCACGTTCCCTGCTCCGTCCTTCATCCAGACGAACAGTCATGGTCCAGTGTCTAATCTTACTTTCCTGTCTAGACCACATACTCAGTCTCCTGTGATGTACGGAACGCCTCCGATGGGTCCTTACACCCCACCAATTGCTATGAGCTCACAGCCTAGCATACCATTTGTACATGCCAGCCGGCAATGGGACGTTCGCGCTCAATGGGCTCGACAGAAGGACTTACTTGCCAGGCAGCTGGAACACGGCCTTCCGGATGAAGCTGGAATGGAACGGCTGGATCGGGACTTCCGGGAGTATCGAAGACTATCTGATGAAGCTCGTCATGGCTGAAGGATGACTTCGCGGTTGGAATTCGGCGCCGTCAACTTCACTAGGGCTGCCTGATAGCTCGGACCCCGGATGCTCAAGTCCAGGCTCTTGTAAGCTTGGCCATGCAACTGCACCCCGATACTACGCTTGGTGCTTTAGAGCTCCAAGAAGCTATACATAAGAGGCGTTGAGATCTTATCATTCGCCGCTGGCAACATAGTGTGCGGCCAACGATCCCTATGCACGGCATCTCACTTGGACGTGTAAGTGACCCGATGCTACTTTTGTTTGAGTGGCTCCAAAGCTGACCTCGGAATTAGCAAGCTCATGGCACATACGCTGGAGACGACATGCCATATGGACACTGTTCCCAGCGGAAAAGGACACACATTTTAAACACGCGAGGATCTGGACATCGTCGTCGAGTCTGCCAGAGAGGAGGCGCACCGGTAGCCATTGCCGTGTGCGGAGAACGTCAGACAGCTCGAGGCCAGCTTTCATGCCATGCTCAGTGGACTGCTCGAATCCTACTGGTTTCATACTGCGCGAGTCGCGTCCGTGTGCAGACTGTGGCAATGATCATGCAGCATGTATGCAAGGCTGCGCTGTTAGCATCTCTTTCTGATTTCGCGTTTGCTTGGATGCGGAGTAGGAATGACATCGTCTTGTATCGACAGACTATATAGTTCAAAAGCTTCACATGGACTCTGCATTCGTGCGTATAGCTCGGCGAGCCTGGCCTGGCCGCTCTGTTGTGGCAAACATGGGCTCGCGTGAGCCTACTGATCAACATCATTGCTGCATTGAAGCTAGAACTCCAGCGGTAAGGCGCAGTAGGTCAAGCCATTGGAACTCGGCCATCTCATGTGGTCACTCATAACTATGTCACCGAGATTCAGTGCCAGTGTGAGCGGGTATTGGGTAGGTGGGAAAGGGCTGGGACAGCTTTTGGATGCTGCAGGCTATTTGTGGTTTGTAAAGGACAGTCGGCCAGTGGTGATGCAAGATGTGGGCAGAGAGCACATCAGCGGCAACTGTAGCCTATGTCCACGCACTTGGCCTCGAGAGAGGCCGTTCAATGCGCTGCTCCGCGGGGCCATGCTTACAGTCGAGAGTGTAAGAGCTTCCATGCATCGCTCGGGTCTTCGCTCGGTCAATTACAGACTGCTTTGATTTGAGCGATGCTACCTTACGTATGACCCGCAACTAACAGATCGATGTGCACATTAGACAGGAATTGAACTATAACACGTACATACTCCACAACTCATCTCACTCTTCGTAAGGCACTGATGTCGGACTGAAATCATATTGCGTGCAACCAGGCACCATCTCGGGTCACTCCCGCAGACGTCTACCCGCCACGCTTCCGAAGCACTCATGAGCTATAGGCGACATACAGTCGTCCAAACGCAATAGTACAGAAGGCCCGAATGTACCGCTCTCCGCATCAAGCGGACCTGCATCCTGACATCAGCATCGCGTCCGTACCTGAACCTTGACTATGGTATCCCCGCGTCTAAGCTACTTGTGTACCGATACTATGACCTTGCATGAGCGACTGCGGGCAGAGCTTTGCCATGCAGTCAGCCATGATGGCAGCTATGGCATTGTTGAAAAGCCGTGCTGTCCCGCGCGAGATGGTGGTCCAAAACCTCGTTCGCCATTCTTCTAATGATGGCGATTGGAAAGACTTTCGCTGCGCTTCTGGGCGCTTTGTCCCTAGTGAACGGTAGGCCTACATAAGTGGAGGCAGTCACGGTCCTATGCTTATCGTTCGCAGCTCAAACCAGTACTTCCGAACGCATCCTGTCCACATTAAGTCCCCAGATCAATGCTGCACCAAGCTTGACTCCAACGATCTTGGACAACTCTGCCCCAGATCCACAGGTTTGCCCCGGCTACAAAGCCTCCAATGTCGCGAACAATGCTCAAGGCTTCACTGCGGATCTTACGATCGCTGGCACCAATTGCCAGGCCTTCGGTAACGACATTGCTGACCTCACGCTCGAGGTCTCGTACCAGGCGAAGTCTCGGCTGAACGTCAGGGTGTATCCGAAGCATATTGCACCGCAGAATAGCACCCAGTATATCTTGCCTGCCCACATAGTCCAGCAGCCGACCGGCGATGGGAAGACGACTGCGTCTAGCAGCT